>JAKCPI010031850.1:0-32020 GCA_023213315.1 Euborellia annulipes | reverse complement strand
ACAAAACAGGGGGGATATTATTAAATATATGTCTGCTAAAAACTTTCCAATCTCAACAAAAGACACTAGATATTATAATTTGCTCTTTCGGACAAGCGAGGCGCCACTAATCAAGTTGGCTGTGCAAAATCTATTAACGAATGTGAATTTGAGTCCCCAACTCTCGGTTCAAAGCAGTTGGCGGATCCAGAGGTGTTTTCGGAGGGGGGGGTAATCTGGAGTGACTGGTCGCACACACATTTTTTTTCTTAATTTCGGTAATTTAAAGGCGCATTCTGTACCTGTTTGCCAGAATATAAATACAACTGGAATTTTAAAGTACAGTAGAACTCGATAAGTTAAACCTCGCTAAGTTCAAAACCTCCGTAACTTAAAAAATTTTTTCAATTCCCTTCCTTGACAGCCTAAAACCTCTATTACTTAAAGAACAAAACCTCTGCAACTTAAACAAATATTTTGAGCATAGCCCTCGATAACTTAAAATAATATTTTGGTGAACTCTATAACTTCTAAAGTATTTCTTTACATATCATCGAAAAATAGTTGATGCAGAAAATCAAAAAATACATGAAGCAGAAAAAAATTACTGATTTTTTTGTAAATAAATAAATCTATTAATTTAATTTATATTTAACTAAACTATTCTAAATAAACAAATAGATCAAACGGAATTTCTTCACTCACGTGCCCAAAGTCAATAAACCTCGGTACGTTAAAAATTATATTCAATAACCTCTAAACTTCAACTCTCGATAAGTAAAAAAACTCGATAACTCAAATTTCTAACCGTTTCCCTTGAACTTTAACTTATCGAGGTTCTTACCAGCCAATTTTTAAAATTTTACTTAAAAATACATTTTTCAAAAAAGTATTTTTTTCAAATTTCAGGGGGTAATTACTTCCTTACCCCCTACCATTCAAATTTGGTCGTAAAGAAGAAAGTTCGCTAAGTCAAATTTATTTGAATCAAAAAGTTTTATTTATCCTCCAAATTTTAAAAATAACAAAAATTTTTAAAATATTTACGTAAATACTCTTTTCCGAATGTCTTAATTCAACTTTAACTTTACCCCTATATTTCTCAAATACAGTTTTTTTTTTTTTTGAGTTATTGATTTCTCCTTGTCCTAGGGTAAATGAATTGAGAGATCTGTAGTCGGCTATGCCAATGTGATTCTGTGAACGAGAGATTAGCCAAAATATAAAAAGCAATGGAGGGTGGAACCCCTAAGACCCAGCTGGATATTATTTCTTTTTTGCAACAAAAATTATTTTGTATAATAAAAGAAATAATAAATGTATTTTTAAAATTTTTGTGATTGAAAATCTTAGGATATACCTTATAACAATGCACTATCATTTATAGAAAGAAATGTTTTTGCATAATAATATATATTGTATATACTCTTTGATAAAAAAAATAAATTCCCTATAATAAAAATTCTAATACTGCTACCATAAAAGTTTATCGCCTAAAAACATGCATAATGATCTTGAATGCGGCTTTTCTTTTTACACATCATATAGAATTATTATTGAATTAATGATTTAAATTTCTTTAATGTAATTTTAAAATAATAAATTATTCAATATGAAACCTGATTATATATTATAATTGGATGAATTGTTGATATTACCTATATATTCCGGGCGTTTCGAACTCCACCGAAAAATTTGGAGAGGTGACCAAGACTAAAAGGTAGGAACATGGGGTCGCAAATTGATCGAGAAGTGAAAGTAGAAGAACTAGGAAATATCTATTGGAAGAAGAATTTGAAGACAAACAACCACCTCTGCAATGGATCTGACTTTGAGAAAAATAGGGCTGAAAATATAATATTTTCTGTTTTCGCCAACTTTTTTTTTATTTTAATATATTCACTTTTTACTTTGTATATAAAATTAAATGAGGTCATCTTCTTCTATATAAAAATTTTTTTATCAGTGAATAATATAATTAAATATTTTTTTGGTATTATTATTTAATTATATTTTATTAACTTCTTATTTAAAAGAAAATGATCAACTGGTATTGTTAAAAATTTATTCAATGAGGGTGTTATCGTAGATGATTTTTCAGGCCCTGATCTGAATTAAATTCGAAAATGAAGGCACCCAGTGTTTAATTCAAAATGAGAAAAAGGTTACAAAAACAAGAAAATATTATATTTTCAGCCCTATTTTTCTCAAAGTCAGGATCCATTGTTGAGTGTGGTTGTTTGTCTTCAAATTCTTCTTCCAATAGATATTTCCTAGTTCTTCTACTTTCACTTCTCGATCAATTTGCGACCCCATGTTCCTTTTTTTTGGTCTTGGTCACCTCTCCAAGTTTTTCGGTGGAGTTCGAAACGCCCGAATATAGGTAATATCAACAATTCATCAAATTATAATATATAATCAGGTTTCATATTAAATAATTTATTTTTTTAAAATTATATTAAAGAAATTTAAATCATTAATTCAATAATAATTCTATATGATGTGTAAAAAGAAAAGCCGCATTCAGATCATTATGCATGTTTTTAGGCGATAAACGCATGGTAGCAGTATTAGAATTTTTATTATAGGGAATTTATTTTTTTTATCAAAGAGTATATACAATATATATTATTATGCAAAAACATTTCTTTCTATAAATGATGGTGCATTGTTATAAGGTATATCCCTAAGATTTTCAATCACAAAAATTTTAAAAATACATTTATTATTTCTTTTATTATACAAAATAATTTTTGTTGCAAAAAAGAAATAATATCAGCTGGGTCTTAGGGGTTCCACCCTCCATTGCTTTTTTATATTTTGGCCAATCTCTCGTTCACAGAATCACATTGGCATAGCCGACTACAGATCTCTAATTCATTTTACCCTTTAAAGGAGAAATGCAATAACTCAAAAAAAAAAAAAACTGTATTTGAGAAATATAGGGGTAAAGTTAAAGTTGAATTAAGACATTCGGAAAAGAGTATTTACGTAAATATTTTAAAATTTTTTGTTATTTTTAATATTTGGAGGATAAATAAAACTTTTTTGATTCCAATAAATTTGACTTAGGCGAACGAACTTTCTTCTTTGAACCAAGGGCGGATACAAGGGGGGGGGGGGTAAAGGAAGTAATTACCCCCCTGAAATTTGAAAAAAATACTTTTTTTCGAAAAAAATGTATTTTTAAGTAAAATTTTAAAAATTAATACAGTAGAACCTCGATAAGTTAAAGTTCAAGGGAAACGGTTAGAAATTTGAGTTATCGAGTTTTTTATTCGAGAGTTGAAGTTAGAGAGGTTATTGAATATAATTTTTAACGTACCGAGGTTTATTGACTTTGGGCACGTGAGTGAAAAAGGAATTCCGTTTGATCTATTTGTTTATTTAGAATAGTTTAGTTAAATATAAATTAAATTAATAGATTTATTTATTTACAAAAAAAATCAGTAATTTTTTTCTGCTTCATGTATTTTTGATTTTCTGCATCAACTATTTTTTCGATGATATGTAAAGAAATACTTTAAGTTATAGAGTTCACCAAAATATTATTTTAAGTTATCGAGGGCTATGCTCAAAATATTTGTTTAAGTTACAGAGGTTTTGTTCTTTAAGTAATAGAGGTTTTAGGCTGTCAAGGGAAGGGAATTGAAAAAAATTTTTAAGTTACGGAGGTTTTGAACTTAGCGAGGTTTAACTTATCGAGGTTCTACTGTACTTAAAAATTTGATTTGTATTTATATTCTGGCAAACAGGTACAGAATGCGCCTTTAAATTACCGAAATTAAGAAAAAAATGTGTGCTGTGCGACCAGTCACTCCAGATTACCCCCCTCCTCGAGAAACACCTCTGGATCCGCCACTGCTTTGAACAGGAGTTTGGGGACTCAAATTCACATTCGTTAATAGATTTTGCACAACTACTTGATTAGTGGCGCCTCGCTTGTCGAAAGAGCAAATTATAATATCTAGTTCTTTGTTGAATGGAAAGTTTTTAGCAGACATATATTTAATAATATCCCCCCTGTTTTGTCATGAAAATTATTTGTCTATTAAAAACAAATATATATTTTTTCCAATTGTGAATTTAATATTTTTTTATGAGCTTATATAAAGAAATTAAGTTCCGGGTTGACCGAGCTGGAGCTCGGTTTTTTTTTTTTTTTTTGAGAAAATTGAAAAAAACTAAAAAACTACATCCTTAAAGTACTAGTACTCGAAGTTTTTTTTTAAAGACGAGGGATATGGTATCGAAAAAAAGTATCGATACTTGTACTTGATATCGTATCGAAAGGAAAGTATCGATACCACTAAGGTATCAGAAGAAAAGAATCGATCCCAATTAGTTATCGAGTATTTCTTTATATCTTTACATTTAACAGTAAAACCAAGAGATGCAGTATAAAATATAAATTCTTTCGATTTTATATTAATTTTATATTATATAAATTAATCAAAAAAAAAAAAAAGAATCAATAGAAGGAATGATATTCGATATTTATTCTATATTTCATAAAAATAATTTAAAATACAAATTAGACAAAAAAAAATTAAAGATGAGTTCACTTCTTTTTGTCGCGGCCTGTCCCAAGCCAAGCGAGGGAAAACGACGCTTGGGTCAACCAATAATCAGAATGATTCCCTCTTTATTATTTTTGTTTAATTAATCAAAACGTGGGTTTACCTGGAGATATCGAGGATGAAAAGAATGGAGCAGGCTTGGAGCACTATGAATATAATCAGGCGATGTGTCGATATCGTGGATTGTTGAGGAAGGAAGCATTATTTGGTGAGATAAGAATAAATAGATGAAACACAGTCGAAAGCTTCAAGCTTACTGAGGCGGCGACGACAGCGCTGCCGCCGCCGCCGCAGTCGTCGTCGTCGTCGTCGTCGACTTCTCACAACCGAACAAAGCCGAACTCTCCCGAAGTGCAAGTGTATGTGTAATTGAAAGAAACCGGTTTGTTTGTTGGATCTATTTTTAATTTCAATAATGAAAATAATATAAAAGAGAAAGATAATTTTTTTTAAATAAAATAAATTGAATACATAATACATTTTTAATATTTTAAATGAATAAATAAATAAATAAAAATCTGGTGTGACTGGTCGCACAGCACACAACTTTCTCTTACCTTCGCTAATCGAAAGTTGTGTTCTGTGCTTGTCACACCAGATTTTTTGTGTCAACATATATTTAGTACTGTACATTTGAATTCAGATGTAAAATTTATAAGTATTTATATTTTGTTACCATAGCAACCATTTCTCCTATTTTTCCTATGAAATACAAGAGTAAAGTGGTCTTCAGAAGATTTCAATGGCAAAATGAGAATATTCATTTTAAAGAGCATTTAAAAAATAATTGATTTTTGAATTTTCGGCTGCGCCCATGGTGTGTGCCACTGTTTTATTTAATGATAATGTTTCTTTTCTTACCAAACTTTCTGAACATAATTTGAAAGACATCCTTCTTTGTCTTATTATTCCTGTGGGTTGAGCATAGGAAATTAAAGAGACTGACAGAGAAAGATTAAGTCTTCCCTTTGAGGGCATTCGGGGGTAAACTAAAATAAAAAACTAAATATTTTTCAAGATCTATATATTGAATAAGATAATAGTATTCAAAATACCTCGATTCGGACTTAACTAGTCATAGATATATTTAACAAGACATGTGAGTGTTTTTTATTGATGAGGCCAAACATAAACAAAATAAAAAAAATTTCATTCTTTTTTGTACTTCTCCATTTCGAACTCTTTTTAAGTTTCATGAGAAATTATCGCTATAGCACTTTATGGATCGCTTTTTTGCTTTTTGTTTTCAATAATTTAAAATTATTTTTAACAAATTTAAATAGGCAAAATTATTATAAATAATAGAAATCCAAGTGCAAAAAGCCGTTACCACTCCAATTATTTAGTAGATTTATTGTGGCTTCAAGATCTTCTCTTATAATAAATTCATTTTTATTACATTTTTCATCCATTATTTATCCAAGTGAATATTTCTAATTCTCTTATTTTATTTAAACGTTTAAATCTACCATTAAGATAGGATATTTTATATACGGGTCTTATATAGGTAACTCCAAATTTGTTCCAACATCATTTTATTTTGCCCTTAACTGACGACGATAAATTAATTAAGACTTATAACGTTGTGCTTCATTTTTGGTTTATGTCTTTTCTAATTGCTCCGGGAAAATGGGTGCTCATCATTAGGTAGAGGGGATGAGAGTGGGGGTACATAATCCCCCGGAAGCCTGTTAGAGCATTAGGGTTTGAACAATAGGAATAAAGAGGAAACCTTCACTTTAATAAGGATCTCTCAACCTGGAGAGATCCTTAAGAGGTTAAACATCTGACATTTCAATAAAATAAGCATTAGCGATGAGAGAAGGGCTAGAAGCACATTCGAAATAATACAACAAATAATTAAATTCCATCTAATAAAGTCTTTTTTAATATCTTTTTTATTTTTTTGGAAATTGTTTTCGAGATTTTTTATATTGACATTCAAATAAAAAAAATGTATGTTCAAATCAAAGGAAATGTAGCTCTTGAGCAATAACTTTTTTTATTCATTTCATTTATGACCTTAAATGCTTTATAATCGAGCGGTATAATAAAATGGGTGACCCCCGAGCAATCATCAGGTGGAACGTCCCGCGGTAGCCATCGGTATATTTGTATTTAAAAAACTCTGGTGTGAATGTCGCACAACACACTACTTTCTCTTACCCTTCGGCAAGAGAAAGTTGTGTTCTGTCCTTGTCAAACCAGATTTTTTGTGTCGACATATGGACCGTTTATTTTGAAAGTGGTGTAAGTCCATTTTCTATTGTTTCGAGAAAATGAAAGATTAGCATATCTGTTAATTTAAAAATCTAGGCAAATGATAAGCAGTCTGCGATGTTTCTACTGATATATCAATTCGTAATTTGGTTATATAAATTTGTTTTAGGCGAATTTGACTAAACTAATATATATATTTACGGGCCGCAAATGGACTTACACTACTTTCAAAATTAGCCAATTGTAAAAATCGTTGAATTTCAATTTTGAAAAATCAAATATTTATATTTATAATATACTTTTTTATGCAATTTTGTTTACAAATAATGACACGATACAAATAGAAGTAGTATTACTTTCTCTTACCTATGTATATATGTAATATATATATAGAGAGAAAGTATTGGATTCATGTCAAAAATTCGATGTCGAGATTTTGATGGATCTTCACGTTTTGAGGTCCCCTGAATCCAAAAAGTGGTTTTCGCGACATGGTCTGTCTGTGGGTGGGTGTGTGGGTGGGTGTGTGGGTGGGTGGGTGGGTGGGTGGGTGTGTGTTCAATTTTAAGCATGAAGGAATTGAGCTACGATGTTGAAATTTTATATTTAAGATAAACACCCCCCGGGACCGGAAAAATAAGCTTTTAATCAAAATCGGCCAAAGAGTACTAGTACTTTACTGATGTACTTTTTCAGTTTTTTTTCGATTTTCTCAAAATTTGCTCCAACGATTTTTTTTAAAATTCAAAAATCAATTATTTTTTAGATGCTCTTTAAAATGTATATTCTCATTTTGCGATTGAAATCTTCTGAAGACTACTTTACTCTTGTAATTCATAGGGAAGATAGGAGAAATGGTTGCCATGGTAACAAAATATAAATATTTTCCCATACTTATAAATTTTACATCTGAATTCATATGTTCCTTACTGCCGGGAACTAAATACATGTCGACACAAAAAATCTGGTGTGACAAGCACAGTGCACAACTTTCGATTACCGAAGGTAAGAGAAAGTTGTGTGCTGTGCGCCAGTCACACCAGATTTTTTTAATTTTAGACGTTCATTACATTGTTCAAATTACAAGATATTCGTAGTATTTACTTAAATTTACAATTTTAAATTCTTTGTTCTTCATCGATGTTTTATATAAAATAGTGTATGGTGGTACTTTTGAGAAATCTCATCCAATATATCAATATTTGCAACCAATTTTTCTCCCTTAGTGTTTCTTCTTATCTGTTTTTACTTTCTCTTACCCTGTATATGAAATATATAGAGAGAGAAAGTATTGCGATCATGTCAAAAATTCATGTCGAGATTTTGATGGATATACATGTTTTGAGGTCCCCTGAGTCCAAAAAAGTGGGTCCCGCAAATTGGTCTGCGTGTGTCTGTGTGTCTCTCTGAGTGTGTGGACATTTTTAATCAGGAAATGAGCTATGAGCTACAAAGTTGAAATTTTATATTTAAATTAGGCACCCTCCCAAGTGGTGTAAATAAGCTTTTAAACAAAATCGGCCAAAAAGTACAAGTACTTTACTGATGCACTTTTTCAGTTTTTTTTTTTTCGATTTTCTCAAAATTCGCTCCAAAAATTTTTTTTTTTTAATTCATAAATCAACTATTTTTGACACTCAAGCAGCCCATTCTGAAAACTTCAATAGCTTGACATGTGAAAGGAATAAATTTTACTAGAGTCCCTGTACAGGGACTCTAAATTTTACCGTACGGTAGCGCCATCCCCTATCTTGACGGTGATTTAGGCAACTAATAAATAATTCCTCCTAACCCGCATTAAGATTTTTATTTTTTATAATAAATATCAGAGCAGGAATAAAGAATAAATAGAACATACCGATTAAAAAGTAAAAAAGGAATTTTCCATCCGGAGTCGAGTTTATAACACAGACCGACAGTAGAAATAAACACAAATGATAAAATTTGCGAATCGCGTTTTGTTAGAAACGTTAGAATGATAGAAGCGAAACATTTGAACAAGTGACGTTTTGATTTAGCATGTGTATTACACACATGCTAAATCAAAACGTCACTTGCATGATCTCGTAAAGATGATAAATAATGAAAAAAAAATTTTAAAACTAAAATTATTTATTTAAATTCTATAAATCAATTCGTAGAGTAATCCCTTTACTTGTTTTTATTTATTTATTTCTATTTTTTTTAATATAAAAATCTAGAGGTGAATGACCTTTTCATTAAAACTAGGCCAAGTTCAAATTTTATTAGGTAATAAAAAAATAAAATTTAGCCTCTTTCATTTTATTTATGGCTTTGTGACGTATTGTTTTTTTTTTGTGTGCTTATGGGCGTAACTAGAGAATTTAGCTGGGGGGGGGACCATGGGACCAGTTATTCTCCGGAGGGCCTGGAAAGCTCCATATTTTCTCAAATTTTCTTGGAGCAGGGAGCTCTCTGGGGGGGGGGGGGCACGAGCCTTCAGGGGGGCCATGCCCCCCAGCACCTCCCTAGTTACGCCCATGCTTCTACCTCCCCTAACGCGTTACGTAATATGTGAAAAACCCCTAAGGTATTTAGGCCTATTTAAAATTTATAAAATATTCGTTTATTTAATAAAAATTGGAAGTGCGGAGATTGCTAATAAAAAGAATAAAAAAAAAAAAAAAAAAAACTGAAAATTTTATATACAGATAAAAGGGAAAATTTCGGAGAATATAGAACGATGATCCTTTTTACTATCATTTGATTGGTTGAACGGATGGTTAGATTAAAGAAAAAATATATTCTTAATTATTCAATTTTAGTTCCATGTGAATATTCTCTAGGAAATTCTAAACTCATTATAAAAAATCCGATGCGATTTGGATGCGCCGTTTCCGAGTTATAGACAATTGAATTATCAGAGTTTTTAATCATTTCCAATCTTAATTAATAGGGCACTTAGTTTGGCCAAAGGAGGGGAGGGTCGTGAGTAGCAGGTTCCCCCACTCCTCTGCTCTGTTTGTTGCTGAGGAGAAAAACCGCCAGCCGCCTCTCCCCCTCCCCTCTTTTCTAAGAAAAATGATTTCTCTTTTTAAAAATAATAATTTAACAGCTTTAAAGTTGTTTTTTTTTTGACATTTGGAAGAATTATAAAAATTGAACGAGAAAAAAAATTAATTAAGCAGTCAGAGAATATTGCCAAATAAATAATAGTTATATATTTAGTTAGATGTAAAATCTTTCAATTCCTCATCATCACATGGTTGTTATATTTATTTGAACACAGGCGATATTTCGATCTTGTCTATTGTAGGATAGTTAAATATCAAAGTGTTAAATTTAATTTAGATGAAATAATTTGAGTAGCCTACTTCAAACAATTTTCACAAAATACTACTTTTTAAAAAAGCATCTAAATAATTGATTTATATGAATTTTAATCTAAAAAGTAAAAGATTTAAATTCTGTTACCATGGCAACCATTTCACCTATCTTTCCTGCGAAGAACAAGAGTAAAGAAGATCAACGGCAAAAATGAGAATTTACATTTTAAAGAGCATCTAAAAAATAATTGATTTATTATTAAAAAAAAAAAAAATCGTTAGAGCGAATTTTGAGAAAATCGAAAAAAACTGAAAAACTACATTAGTAAAGTACTAGTACTTTTTGACTGATTTTGATTAAAAGCTTATTTCCACGTTTCAGGGGGGTGCCTAACTTAAATATAAAATTTCACTCTCCTAGCTCAATTCCTTCATGCTTAAAATTGAACACACATAGGCAAGAGAATGTAAAAAAAAAAAAAAAAATAGGGGGGCCGTGAGATATTTATTTGGTTCCCAACGGGGCCGTGACTCAAAAAGTTTAACAAGCACTGAAATAAGGTCTAAAGGAATGGATTTTATTATTTAATATAGTATATACTGTATTTATGAGAAATCTCTTTGATTAAAGACAAAATATTTTGAAATTTTATTTTTTCTCAAAGGATTGAATTTTTTATAGATAAATATGCAGTCTTTTATTCTTATAGTTAAAAAAAAGTTTAGAATAAAATTTTATAAAAGCATTAAAAGATGAAATCAATCAATTTGTCAATTATTTCAAAAGATGGGAGAGCATCAATTTGCTTTTTCAAATTCGATCGGCGCCCAGACTGCAGCCAGGGAGCCTCGCTTCACTCTCGTCTAGGCTTTTCTTCACGCGCAGATTCGCTTTTCAAAAAGTCGCTCTATCTCTCTTATTTTTCGTTAGATTTGTGGAAAAATGCAAAACTGGTCTTTTCAATCAATTATAAAGCTATAGACATTTTTTTATTTAACTACGACCACATAAAATGGGGGTTTATTAATTGCCTTTTACATCTTCAAATTTTAACTGCCTCCTTCATTTTCTAATTATCCTAATTTATTGTTTTTTAATTAAATAAACACATTTAGGCCTTGATATTGATTGAATAACTTAGTATATAAAATATTCAAGCAAAAACAATGAAATTTTAGTCTCAAAACTTTCTGAAAATGATTAAAAATCGATTTTCCAAATTTATTTTGACATATTAATTTTATTTACTTTCTCTTAAAAATTCAAAAAATCAATTATTTTTTAGATGCTGTTCTATTTTGATTTCAGTTCTGTTCTGTTTGAAGACCACCATGGGCGTAACTAGAGAATTTGGCTGGGGGGAGGGGGGGCCTTGGGACCAGCTATCCTCCGGTGGGCCTGGAAAGCCCCATATTTTCTCAATTTTTCTTGGGGCAAGGAGGTTTCTGGGGGGGGGCACGAGCCTTCGGGGGCCATGCCCCCCGCCACCTCCCTAGTTACGCCCATGTGTGTGCCTGAGTGGATTTAATTTGATGAATCTTGAGGGCCTGAAAAATGTTCAAGATGTTTGCGCTTGTTATCCTCTGAACGTTACAGGAGTGGGATCGATCGCCAAAAAAAAATATTTTCTATTTAGCCCTATTTTCTTCTCATTAAATTAGAAGCCCCATCTCAATATTGGTTGGTTAATTTGTTCAAGAATAGTTTTTGGACCCAAGTTCTTTAACGCGGCTTACGCAGGGTGAATTGGGAGAAAATGTAACATAACAAAAACGCGTTCCTAACAAAAATGCATTCCTAGCGCCCGAGCGACGGCGGAGGAAGGCGAGATTAGCAGAAGTCTTGGCTTTTGCTTTTTTTCTTATAAATATTTTGTAAAAAAAAAACAAACAAACAGTTATTTTTCGATCTGACCAAGTGGCCTTTGGTCAGTTTTCATTAGAGTTATAATACATTTATTTAGACTGACAGCTCTTTGAAATATTTTCTTCATTTAAGATTTATTAAGTTTATTATTATTATTATATTTAGCATATCAATTATAAATTAAATATAAAATCATTCAAGTATAAAATAGAGATTTTCGTTAATTGAAGTTGTGATGGTGTGTTAAATTCTTGGAAATCTTGTTTTTCTTACGTCTTGTC
This sequence comes from Euborellia annulipes, assembly GCA_023213315.1. NCBI lineage: Eukaryota > Metazoa > Arthropoda > Insecta > Dermaptera > Anisolabididae > Euborellia > Euborellia annulipes. Next base: position 19,806 of record JAKCPI010031850.1, on the reverse strand, counting down.
TCCTTAGGCCCTTTTCGCCTAAGAGTTGGACTAAAGTGACATGCAAATGGAGAGCGCAAATAGTTCCAAAGCTGATAAAGATTAGGATTCAAGCTCTCAGCTGTCGGTTCAATAAAAAGAGTCGACTGGGCGGCCATTTTTTTAGCCACCGGACCCGGAATCTCTTTTTCCTCTCTTTTTTTCTCTCTTCTCTCGCCTCATTCCATCTCTTGGATTTACTCTTTCATCCACTTTTGCACACGCTCCACTTGAGTGGATGTTGCTAATAATCCGCTCTGGTAATGTTTTCGCATGAAATTCACAATTTTTTTTTTTTATTTTTTAGAAACGATATTTCGACTGTATGTATTTAGATGAACAGCACAAGCGGGTAATTAATTGCTGATGATATACATACATTTATATATTCATACATATACATAGATGTTTGGCGTAGTTTAGTTAGACAAATCAACATTTAAATTGTTACAAATTAGATTTATTAATATCGGGCCTACTCCCTGGCGTAGTTATCATACTAAAAATAAAAAAAAACTATTTAGATTAAAAATAAATACGAAAAAAATAAAATTTCTTCAAAAATCCTCCTTTTTTAAGTCTTTTTCAAAATGAGTACATTTAAGGCATATCATAATTTTTAAAAAATTAATTGCTAATCAAGATAATTTCGTCGCTCAGGGCGAGAAGCGAGACCTTTCCACCTTAGGATCAAAAGTGAGGCCAGTAGGTAGTAAGACCATTAATTTCAATTAATTGGTAACCAATACAATTGAAATAAATTTTTGTCGCTTGGGAAGCGAACCCTGGTTACCAGGCACGAGAATCTTGTCTGAGCCATGAGTCACAGGCTGTATTTATTTTTAAACATTAATTTTTTTATTACCCTGAAAAGTTGAGAAAATATAGGTATACACATCATTTGGCTTCTATGAATTTATTAAAGAAATATTGAATATTAGAAAATAATAATTTTAAAATTATACACAGGCAATAATACAATGAACGACACTAGAGTGCTCTAGCGACGAACACATGCACTGCTTGTAGTCCAACTTGCCTTTCAGTTTGCAAAGAGCAGGCAGGTCGTTTTGTGTTTTGCAAATAAAATTTCCCTCGTTCGTGCTCTTTTAAAAATAGTGAAATTTTAATAGTGAGTTGAATTTTTAAGTGTGAAATAGTGCCAAATATCTTCTCCTGGAGCAACGACTATCACTGTTATCTAAGGTACCTGACAAGTATTAATCTAGTCTTAAAAAAAACTAACCTCATCATGTGATCTTTTGAAAAAAAAAATAATTTTTTTTCACTCGATACTCCAAAACAATTAAGTTAATAAAAAAAATGGATGCTTTTATTATTTAAAATAAATATTATTAATTGCTATTATTTTATTATCTGATCTCTGAATCTCACTTTATGATTTACAGTCGAGGCAAAAATGTTATAAAATAGTCTCTTGGTGCAAAGATAAAGGAATCACTTCCCGCCCAAAGGACAATAAAATTCATTTAAATTAATTTAAATAACTATTCACCGTTTCTAAATGGCCTCATATGCTGAAAAAGATTTAAAAAAATCTTTAATTATTTAAAATCATAATCACTTTGGATCTTAATTTTTTTTTTACTTTCGCTTTGAAAGTTTCGATCGAGGGGAAGAGACGAAGGGAGGGAGAGTAACCTCCCCTCTCCCCCTCGTCTTCGTTAGCTTTACAGACCCTCACCATGACTAAGCAATTCTACATGTAGGCGTCCTTGAAGGGGGTGGTGGGAGGGATGTGGGGGGGGGAGGCTGGGCCAAGAGACCGCGCTTTTTCCCCAAAGACAAAAAGATGCACTAATTTTATTTGCATCATCAAATATATGAATGTAGATATAACACTTGACTGTTTGGTTTCACTAAATATTTTTTCCCCTCGCTCTCTGAGAGTTGTGTTGGTTGGAATCAGTATTTACCGATTAAATAAAAAAATTCAGTTATTCCAATCGCAAATATAATCATTTATAAAATTTATAAAATAATTTCTCTCCATTTCTCTTTTTCCTATATAAATTAAAGAAAATCAATAGAAATGTTTGGTAATAAACTTAAAACTGGAAGGTAAATAATTTATTCTAAAGAAGAAAAAAAATGATCATTCCATAAAATAATGCAATTTTTTTTTATTATTTATTATGAATAAAATAAGCGGATTTTGATTTTATGTTTTGAATGTAAAAACGATAAAAGTTTTTATAGAACTAATAATCTATTTTACTATTAAAATTTTAATATTGGATATTGGAATATTTTCTATTATCTGGTCTGGTGACAGACACTCGCTGTACCCTTTTGATTAGATAATAAAAGTTAATGAGCTAATTAAAAACCAAGGAGAAATGAATAAAGGGAATAAAAAAATGAAATATTTTATGCAAAATTATAATCAATAATAAAATAAAATGCTTTAAATGAAAAGGGAAAGTTATTATCTATTCTTTTTTAGTTCAAAAGAACTCAGTATCAAATTGCTTAGAATAGTTAGGCAACATCTGATGTGATATTCTTCTTGGGTAAAGGATTGAAAATCCTTTTTTGTCAATTAGAAAATAATTTTTTGAACATGTCTATCTGGTTAAATAATCAAAATAAATTTATATAATATTAAACACAGGCGGGCCCAAGGGGCTTGGAGTAGTTGGTAGCGTGCCTACCTTCTATACCGAACGTCTCGGGTTCGGACCCCAGGCAGTCCGATAATTTTATTTAAGGCATTTGGATACCAAATGACTTAAATAAAAATGCCTGGACCCCACAATTGATATATTAAACATACTGATTATCGTAAAAAGTCTTAAATGGCCTCAGTTGCCGAAAAGACTGTGTGAATGTGAGTGTGAATGAGAAAAAAGTGTGAATGTTTTTTTAAAAAAAAAAACAAAAAACAGGCGGATATAGACGTTTTTCATCTTTAACCCATATCTTCCCGACAATAGAAATTTTGAAAAAATATTTTATTTTGTCATCAATTCCACTTAAAAGTAATTCAAATAAGATGATAAATATTAAAAATTAGGCGTATGTGTTGTCATTTTGACATAACATAACGTTGCGCTCATGCAACGTTGGGAGTTTCCTGGTAAAAAATAATTTTTTTTTTTTTCAATCACCTACTTTTCTTTGCTCAAAATGTTAAATATTCATGATTGTATGAAAAAACTGAACAAGATTGATTCTATTACTCATGAAATTTAAAAAAAAATGTGAATGAAGGTGAAACTGATATTTTTTGCATATGTAGATCATCTGGATTTTGCAAATTTTGCATCTCGTCTGCGCATTTTCTTCATCGCGGATTATAATATGGAGAGTTCTGTTCTCTCTTAATGTTCTTATTGAAATTACAAATGTCAGGTTATTTTAGTTTGAGCATAGTTTATTCAAAACTCTACTATATCCTCCACTATTTCGTCTAAGAAATGTTCAAACAATTGTAAGCGTGTCAAATTCCCAAATTTATTTTTTATTTCTTAGACACATCTGACTTTACAGTTTTTAGGAGAGTTAGTTGGGACACACTTCGGCCCATTTGTTATAGGATACATTTTTTTCTAGTGTGGTTCATCAGAAATTAGTAGTTTCAGGTACTGATATATCTGTTTTGTCGTCTATACTGGCATAAATTTTATATGTAGCACTATATGTACTGTAATTATTCACCCCCCGTCATTGATAATCATAAGTCCATCTTCTATTTCTTCTTCATCAGTTAGTTTATCTACTTTAGGAGTTATCATGACTACATAAATGGCTTCTTCTCCCTCTAATTCCTCAAAAATAGCTATAATTTTCTCAGCTGTTTGTATTTTCTTTTTGTAGAAAGACATTTCTATGTTCAATAATTGAAAAATAGGACAAATAATAAAACAATAATAATAATAAAATAAAATACGAAAGTCATAGAAGGATATTATAATACGATGTTACTACTAAAAACCGAGCCGGGGAACTCCCAACGTTGCGTCAGCGCAACGGATAAATGTATCATTCGCTACTGTGTCATAGGTCTAATATATTTTAGAAAAAAAATATATGTGTATTCCACATCTATAACATTCTGGAATATGTACATAAAAGTTGAATTAAATATATTTTAGTACTTGAAAAAAATTATTGAAAAATATTGATAAAAACAGGTGTTCAGTAATTAATTTTTTTTTCACGGAGTGTTGCACTTATTTTGAAATGTAAATACATAGAAAGAAAGCTTATGAATGCCTTTTAATAAATGAATGATGACTTTTGCATAAAAACTTCATTTTGACTGCATTTTATGAAGTTAAACTTAGTGTTGCGTATACGCAACGCCGGGAAGAAATGGGTTAATATAATTTTAACACGCCCTACTTCAAATTGGCAATAATCTCAATTAAAAAATCATATTACAACCCTCAGGGATGGGCAGGGGCGCCGGAACGAATTTGAATCAGGGGGGGGGGGGCAAAAATTTTTTTTTAGAAAATTAAAATAATTAAATATGTTCAAATAGTATAAAACAAAAACAAATCTACTATAAAGCTTTAAAAAATTTAAATAAAATCACAATTTTAATAAAATTAAAATTTTAAAAAATTTGCTAGTGATTTTATCAAAAATTTTTGGAAAAAATTTGGAAAAAAATGAATTTCTTGCTCTTTTAATTTTTTTTAATTTAGAAGATTTTATTTTTCAAAAGTAAAAATATATCATTTTTAAAAATAAATGAAATAAAAGAAGAAATTTTGCCCCCCCTCTGTCCCCCCCCCTATAGGATGCCAGGGGGGGCAATGTACCCTTGCCCCCCCCAGTTCCGGCGCCTATGGGGATGGGAATCCTTTAAAAAAAGATTAGCGATCCGATCTACTAATCCGATCCGATCTGCTGCAAAAAGATTAACAATCCGACAAACTTGGACGAACCGATTTAGAAAAAGGATCTCTGTTCCAATCCGGTCCAATCCAGTTTCTAATTAAAATCTAGTTCTTCGACAGAATTTGCACATTTTTAGGCCTTTGGATGAATATAAAAAAAGGCATTATTCTTAAACAATCAAAAGGATATATTTATTAAAAAGTAAAAAGTTTTAAAGGATTGGAATTCGTTTAAAAAAAGAAATCCAGGATTGCTAATTCTTGGAAAAGGGTTATCAATTCCATCCTAAATCCAAATAAAAATTTCGATCCAAATCCTTAAATCCACCCCTTCTGGATTTGGATCCCGATCCAGTTCCAAGATCCTTCACAAAAAAAAAAAAAAGATTTCGATGCAGATCCGAAAATCCTTAATATAAATAGAATTGGACCTTCGGATTTAAAACCGAAAGAATCGCGATCGTGCCCATCTCTGACAACCGTATAAGATCACTCCCACTGATAGTAACTCAACTCGAAGCAAGTTATATCAAAGATGTTTTTTACTTTCTCTTACCTCTAATATGTTAATATATAGAGAGAAAAAGCATTGGATTCATGTCAAAAATTCGATGTCGAGATTTTGGATGAAGGCCCCCTGAATCCAAAAAAGTGGTTTTTGAGACATGGCCTGTGTGTGTGTGTGTGTGTGTGTGTGTTCCAATTTAAAGCATGAAGAAATTGAGCTAGGAGGTTGAAATTTTTTATTTAAGTTTTGTGCCCTCCTGGACAGTGAAAATAAGCTTTTTAAACAAAATCGGCCAAAGAGTAGTACTTTACTAGTACTTTACTGATGTACTTTTTCAGTTTTTTTCGATTTTCTCAAAATTCGCTCCAACGATTTTGATTAAAATTCAAAAATCAATTATTTTTTAGATGCTCTTTCAAATGTATATTCTCATTTTGCTAATTTCATTTTATCAAAGTAAATACTTAAAAAACGAATTTTCGCAGCGTGATGCGTATTCTTGTTCGGGTCAGAGGCAAATAAATTCTCTTCCAGTTAGCTTTTATATTTTCCACGTGATTATTTTTAGAATATCCATTTGTTCTTTATTTTCTGGTGTTTTTGTTGTTTATTTTTTTTGAAATTTGTTTCTTTGAGAGTGAGAGTATCTACCGGAATCCGCCACTGGATAGAGACATCTTGACGTAGCAAACAAATGAATGGGACCCGAGAGAAAAAAAAGATTGAATAACGCTGATCTCTAAACTTCTAAAGTTAGAGATGTCGATTTTATTAACATTAGCCTTTAGGTCGCAGAAAGAGACTATAAAATTTTTATTAAAAAATTTTTTTCTGAAATGGAATGAATACTTGAAAATTAATTTGTTTCTAACTCTGCGGCATACGTCTACCTCAAATTCATTAAAATCAAACCCCAACAAAAAAAGAATAAAAAAAAAAGAGAGAAAGAGAGTGGAAAATCATTTCTGATAAAATAAAAATTGATCAGATAAAGAATTTCATTCCCTATCCTTTTTCCTCTATTAAAAACAACCAGACTTCATTTTTATTCTTTTTAAAATTATAATTAAAAAATTCATAAGGAAATAAATATGAATTTGTATTCTTGATTTAACGAGATTTCTTTAAAAAAAAAATTAAAGAAATGTAAAAAGGAATTCAATTTAAAATGTAAGCAAATATCCTTTTGTTCTAAAAAAAAAAGCATCAGCCTGGAGGTGAAATCAATACTTTTTAGATTAATAAAATGGATCGGAAATGTAAGACGGAGAAGGAGCACTTAGGTTTTCGGTCATTTGACAAAAATAACGATTATTATCTAAGTGAAATGTTGAATGCATTATGATTAATTAAATAGTCACTTAAAACTATTCAGCTTTTAGTCTCATTAGCTTTTCTCTTCGAGAGTGCAGAGTAATGTGTGCTTGAATTTAGGAGAGGGGAGAAATTGAGAGCGAGAGAGAGAGATAAAGAGGATGAGTAACTTACTTTTCGATCATAAATTCAACTAGAATCAAGAGTCAAATGCATTTAGAGGGAATTAAAATCATTTCCGTTTCTTTTTAATGAATTAATGAAAAGAAATGAATTTATTATCATCACAACAGGTAGATAAGAATATTTAGAAAATATTCTTAATAACACAAATCAGGGGCGTATATAGAAATTTTTTTCGGGGGGGGGGGGGGGGCGGTGTTCTCAAAAATTTTTCTGCGAAAAATTTTGTATTTCGCGGAACCAAAATTTTTTTCATGTGCCGTTCGCGGAACCAAAAAGTTAGTTTTCCCGCCCGTAAAAATATTTTACCTTTTTTTTAGAGAGGGAAAATTTTTCCCACCCGCGGAACCAAATTTTTTCATGTGCCATTCGCGGAACCAAAAATTTTTCCCATGTGCTCTTCGCGCAACCAAAAATTTTTCCCGTCCGAAAAATATTTTACGGAGCTAAATTTTTTCAAGAGGCTAATTTTTTCGCGGAACCATTTCACTCTTTTCCGGAATTTGAGTTTTGCGGGACCCAGGAAACATAAGGGGGGGGGGGGGGGGGCGGGGACCCATTATTGTCTCTATATCCCTATAGGGCTATATTTAGGAAATTTCGGGGGCGCCCTCGGCCCCCCTTATATACGCCCCTGATTTTAACTAATTTAAGTTATATTTTATTCTCCAACAAGTTTAATGAATAAACAAGACTGCCACTCCCCACTCTCTGCCAATAAGATATAAACCCTTATGAACTGTCTTGTCTGACCCTGCTTAAGTTTGATTGTCTTACTCCAAAGTTTGAGAGGTTTAATCTCTCTATTGGAGTAATTAATAGATACATATTATATTAACCGGAACAAATAGAACAAGGGCATACTCGGAAACAGTATTTTAGCTTTAGATAACAAAATAAACATCACAATCTGTAATATGAATATTCTATTAATGAAAAATTCTAATTCCGCATATGTTTGCGTTTTTGATGTTTATTTAGACATATGGATGTTTATTTTAAAGTTTGTTCCAGCAAAATAAATACCTAATATAGACTACTAGAATGCTTTATTGCAAATTTGAAATTGAGAATTTTCTGAGCAGAAATAATTTATACTCTGTAAATAAAAGAAATAAATATTAATATTTATTTTAATTACATTTCTCTATATTAATATATAATAAATAGACGAAAATTTATTTCATTCGTTGTTCTAATTTTTCTTACCTCTTTATGTTAATAATATTGTATATGTAATACTAGTAGCAAAGCCCGACTACAGCGGCAAAATTGACACAATTTTTTTGAAAAAAAATTTCAAATTTCTGAGATTCTTTTCTTTCTCAAAAAATCATTGTGTGGTTTTATGAAACCACGATACAAATGAAACTTTTTCGGATCGTAGGCGTTTAAATGAAAATTTTCAGAAAATTATTCAATTAAGGATATTAAAATCGGGTTTTAATCTTAACTTAATAATTGGAAAATGGGAATGATAATGGGAAATCAATAGACGCTTGTTAAAAACTGAGAACAATATTTATTTAGTAGGATAATTGAAGGTTTGAATCATTTTAAATTATTTTAAAAATTATATTTTTAAATCTCAATTATTTTTTTATAATTCGTCATATATATTAAATTTCAACTTTTCTATTTTTGTCGTCACGGCTTGTGACGTCATGGCTTATAGCGTCACGGCCTTTGACGTCACGGCATGTAACGCGACATGCTGTTAGAAGAGCGAAAAAATTTGAGGGTATCAAATAAAAGTTCCACTTTAAAATAAGGAGAGGTGGTAAATTCCACCCTCCCGCCCCCCTCTACAAACAGAGAAGTTTATAAATTTTTAAAATCCACAAAGTTTAGATAAAATATAATATAAAAAAAAAATCTCTAAGTTCGATTGACTGAGTTTTGTTCAAAAAGAAACAATTAAGAAAAAAAAGGAAATCTTTTTTCTTTATAGTAAGCTTATTATCCTTTTGATCAATCAATGTAGGCCTATAAAGATTTTTTTTTTTTTTTTTTTTTTTTTTTTTAAACATTCACACTTTTTTTCTCATTCACACTGTCTTTTCGGCAACTCAGGCCATATAAGATACTAGTCGCAAAGCCCGCCTTCGGTGGGCTTTCCGCCTAGCCAGGGGGCTGCGCCCCCTGGACCCCCTTGCTCGCCTTCGGCGAGCAAGTTTATTCCCCAATTTGGGATATTTCTTGTTGCAATGCAAGTGTTAAGATGTTAAGGAAGGATCTTATATTCAAGCGAGGCGAGGGTACCTATTGGGAACAGCACAAAAGGGTCTGTTTATGACTGTTTAAAGGGTCAGTCACCTCTCTTCGTTTTTCAACTGCTGCGTAGCCCCCACCCCCAGCCCATAGTCAGGTAGGAAGCTGGTTCACATAGCATAAAGGACGCTCTCTAATTTCTAGCCAATTTGTTGATTTTGTGTTCCCATATTGAAGAAATTTGATTATAATTAATTTTCCAAAACATTTAAGAGATTCAAATTATTACTACGTTACTCCCAGAGCCATATACTATATGTATACTTAATTTCAAATGGATTCATTGGAAATTGTGGATTTCTATAAAACATATACATACATATTTACATACATACATTTTTCCCATTTCATTTTTATATATATAGATATATAGATTTACGATAACCAGTTATTGATTTAATAAACATATATGGGGTCCAGGCATTCTTATTTACTATAAAGATTTTGATTTGAATTTACACTCTCAATAAAATACAAATATTTTGTTTTTAAAATTATTTATATAAACAATTTAACTTCAGTCAAGACATTTTCCAAATCATATCTCCATTGAAGTTTTATTCATCCTTTAACACAAGGGTGGAATATTTCACTATACACCAATCCTTTTGACTCCACCTACCACCATTTTCGTCTCTCCTTCATTCTGAGAATGCCTATGCTGTATATATAATATGCCTTTTATTCCTTTTAGATAAAATGAATTTTAAAAAATTGCGAAATATTTAATTTAAATTTTCATTCAAAGGTTTTTTTTTAATAAATAATATTACTTTCAGGAGAAGTGGCTGAATGTATAATAAGTAGTGAGGGGATTCAGGGCAGCCAAAAGCAATTAAGAAAAAATATATTTATCTTTCGCTTTATTTTACACGCTTGTCGACGTTTTGGCCGATATTCCGGCCTTCATCAGGACAAAGTGCTGTTTTCCTCGAGCTCATAGAGGCTCTTGGCATCTCCTGACATTACGTTTGTGCGAACGTGCGTCGGATGTCATGGCTGTGAGTGTTCATCACTATTGAACCAGAAGTCATGACATCCGACGAACGTTCGCACAAAGGAGTGCCAAGAGCCTCTATGAGCTCGAGGCAAACAGCACTTTGTCCTGATGAAGGCCGGAATATCGGCCAAAACGTTGACAAGCGTGTAAAATAAAGCGAAAGATAAATAAACTTATATTTTTTCTTTATTGCTTTTGGCTGCCTTGAATCTCCTCACTACTCATAAATAATATTATATATAAAACTGCCAAAAGATGTAACATATACCTGGTTAATTCATTCATGTTATTGCTCAATAGAATGGTTCTTTTTTTGTTAATTCCAAATTTCTCAAAATTTGCTATAACGATTTCTTTCAAATTTTAAATATTAAATATAGTCTACTTACTATTTTACTATATTTTGGTAGAAAAAATGAGCAATGAATCTACTAAATTAAACTAGTTGCATTGCTTATTTTTTCTACCAAATTTAAATACTCTACAAACATTACCTCCTTCAAATATTGGCTACTATTTTCGGTATACAAAACAAATTAAGTTTGATCTGGTCTTTAGCAAACTTCAAGTACTAGTACTTTACTGACGTACTTTTTTTAGTTTATTCCAATTTTTAAGTCAATTAATTTTTACTTTTTTAAAATTGTTTGAAGAACACTACTCTTTTACTTCAGAGGAGTGATGGAGAAATAACTAGGTAACAAAATATAAATATTATTCTATGATTACTGAAGTCTAATGTTCTGCCGGAAACTAAATGTCTACAAAATCTGGTGTGAAAAACAGAACACAATCAAAGATAACAGAAAGTTAGCTGCTGGGCGTTCAGTCACACCAGATTTTTTTCTATTTTCTCAAAATTCTCTCAAACAATTTTTTTTTTTAATTTTTATTTCCCGCTCTAATAAGAAATTGTGCTAGGTCTTGTCTTTGAGAAAATTAGGGTAGGGCCTACAAGTACTTTACTGATGTAGGTACTTTTTTAGTTGTTTCCAATTTTTTGAAGCTCGGTTAGCCCGAAACTAAAAAAAATATAAGCAAGTTTTCCCACTTGGTACAGCAAGTATTTTATATTAAAGAAAAAACACCTTTATTTCGATTGTAGCTTTTTTAATAATCCATAAAATAATTTATTTACATTTTAATAAATTAACCTTATCGTCAGATAATTATTCTACCTGTATATCCTTTTTTATTTTGGTTTAGTCAACCAAATAGTAAATTATTCATCATCCAGCTGGATTAATGAAGCGACGCCATTATCGATAATTAGGGAAACGGACAGGATATCACTATCACTGATATCATGGATGCACATCCGTTTGAATTGCTCTCCATTCGTGTCAAAATTACATCGTGATCTATGATATGAAATTTGTAATTAAATTCAGGACAAGTCGGGTATGACTAATGATTATTATAATACAAAAGTCATATTGTAATAGGTCACAATTGAGAGACGAGCCAAAACAATAGCTAAAACAATTTATAAGCTTTGTTAAATTTTAGTTAGACGCAATAATTTATTATTATCTATGGAAACATGTTAATTATATGATAGTTTCGGAATTAAAAAAAATCAATCTCTGATTATGATAATTTATTCAAAGGTTTATAATGATGCCGCTGCTCTTAATTAATTTTATTATACTGTATATTCACACTAATGGATTTGAAATCGAATTCATAAATTTTAACTCATTTTCTTTTTTTATTCATTTATGCTAAATTTTGTGCTTTTCTTGTTATAAGCATTTTTTTAAAATTTATTTAGGAACTCAATTATGTATTAATTTTCTAAATTTTTTCTTTTAAACAATAGATAGACTAATTGAATCGTTTATTTCAGAAAGCACCTAAGGGACAAAATTTCAAAAAATGTGTTTTTGGTGCTAATGTACAATTTAAAGGTAAATACATCTTTTAGTGCCGAAATAACCAATGTTCCTCATCAGCAATGCTATTTGGCAGCCTTGAAAATAATCAGTTTATTTCAGAAAGAACCCAAGCGCCGTCGCTTAGGTTCTTTCTGCGGTAAATTTCACTCGTGCCCTGTAGACATCTCGTGTTTTGTGACTCGCAGCCGTCGCTTAGGTTCTTTCTGCAGTAAATTTCACTCGTGCCCTGTAGACATCACGTGTTTTGTGACTCGCTGGTTTGATTCAAAGGTTACCTAACACTGAGTAGTTAGTTTTCGTGAGTTTTCGATGAAAATTAGGTTTTATTTTGTTGTTTATTATTACATTATATAGTTTTTTTTTTGACGTGACAACGTCTTACAAATCATGTGTCTATAGAGGCAAGTTAGAGGGGCATGCACGAAAAAGTTTATCGGCTTGAATAACTCCTCTGTCTTAAGAGGTATAATAATTATGGAGAATATACGGTTAGAAAGAATGAGTTTTCAGCTAAAGATTTCACCATTTATTTTTTTCCTATCATTTTATTTTACCGCGCTGCGGTAAATTCTAATTTGAAAGTTTAAACCCCTGTAGATTCCGAACGGTTAATCCGATCAGACTAAATGAGATGTCATTTGGTGCAGAAAGATAACCTCTAATAGAATAAATAAAAAAAATTAACTCGAAAATTAGTTTTTTTTCTTGAAAAACCTCATTTTTTAGGCAAAAAAATATCGAAAAATAGCCCTACTTGTGCAACGCCTAGCTACTTGACCATAAAAGCTATTTTTTTTTATTAAGCCGGGTGCCAAAGGCCATCCCCATAATATACAATATATAACATTTTACAAAACAATATAAATACAATATAAAACCATGTAAATACAATATAACATTATATAGTTCTTAAGCCATGTCGGATAGTTCAGATGATGAACCTATTCCCAAGCGTAGGCGTGGTGTTGTGCACGAAGAAAAATACAAACGGAACATTATTCGGAATGCTAGGCTCAAAGGACTGCAGTACGTCTCTGTATATACGCTGTGTATATAGACATACTGTAGCGTGTAGTCTACTTGTATTTTTCGATTTAGGCATAGTAAAAAACACTCTTTTTTATACTTAAGTGTGTCTATTACTTACCTTTGATACCAAAACAGGTAAAAAATTAATGGTTTGACTTAATTTCAATAATAATTTTTAAAAAATCACTCGTTTATTTCAGAAACCACCTAAGTGCAATTTTTTCAAAAATTAATTACTCAAAAACTTAAAGGAAAAAAAATAATTTTTTAAATAGATTATCCCAATAGCATGTTTATGATTTGATAAAAAAATATTTGAAGTAGACTAGACCTATACTTAAGCTGCAAAACAGTTTTTTTTTAGTTTTCCGAAAGTTGAAAAAAACGCACTTAGGTGCTTTCTGAAATAAACGATTCAATTACACTGTGAGGCAAAATGATTTGTAAATATCAGCCCAAAAAAATGAAAGTTATAGCCGCATATTTGCCAATTTGACCAACTGTGCAGCGAGGCGCTGTGAATCTTCCATCTTCTTGCAAGGGCTTCGGAATCGCTCACACCCGACCCGCTTTATCCTATATATTTTTTTTTTTAGTTGAGGGATGTTTAAGCAAGGGTGAGGCGGGTCTGTCAGATGGAATATGTAGAAAATTAGTGAAAAAATTGTGGAGAAATAAGAAAAAATCATCATTTTTAATGATTTTTTTTTGCATTTCAAGTGACAAAATCCTCCCCCCACATCCCCCTTTGGATCCAAATGTTAATATTTTTTAACTTTTCACTTCTCTAGACCTTCTGAATAAATGTTAAGGCTAAAATATCAAATTTGATTCATGGCCCTATAATTAACGAAAAGGGGTGGAAATAATTAGGGCCCCCAAAATCGGTACGTGGTAGGGGAAAACGGAAGTCATTGCGCCTTCCCTTATTTATTTTTTATTTTTATTTTTTTAAGTATTTTAGGCATCTTAGGCCAAATAGACTTTAACGATACTCATAATATATTGATATATAGGGATCCAGGCACATTTATTTATATCATTTGATATCCAAATAATTTAAATAACTATTCATCGGAGTGCCGATCCGAATCCCGCGCCGTCTTTAAGATTATCATTATTCTCATTAGTCAACAACTCTAATTTCTCAGCCACAGGGAGGGGATAAGGTCAGATGATATAAATAAATATGCCTAGACTCCTTTATATATCGTTATTAATATTATGTTATTATTTTTATTCGAATTATTAATGTATATATCTATTTGGGATCCAATCATTCTTATTTAAGCCATTTGGTATCTAAATGGCTTAAATATAATCATCGAACTGCCTGGGATCCGAACGCGCGTCCCTTCTATAGAAGGCCAGCACGCTAGCCACTACACCAAGCCCGCAAGCCCTTCTATGATTAAAAACTCCCAAAATAGGCCTAATAATAAACAAACCACAAATCCTTTAATAAACATATTCATTAAAATTTTTGATTAGAATGTACAAATTTTTTATTTTTTCGGCGTCTGTTGCACCGTTTGAGATTTAAACTTCTATTAACTAGGTGTTACTTAAATTAAAGAGTTTAAAGAGAAAAATTGAAAATGATTTCATAAATGATTCTATCAATATATTAAAATTATAAATGTACGTGTAGAAACACATAAAATGGTATAATAAATTGTTATTATTCTATACTAAAAAAAAAAAATAATAATAAATTTCTTTTCTTGGTTGACTATTACTAACAATAAAGGAAGAGAAATAATTTCATTTCCAATAAAATTAATAGAATCGCTTTTTCAACAATAGAAGAATTGCTTCCCGGGTAGCAGCATGGAATAAAGGCTGGCAGCCATTACCTGATCTTGTCTCCTTTTGAATTCGTACGAGAATCATAGGCAGATGCTGACAAAGGGCCAAAGGAGGCGATTTAGGCCTGGGGGCCTCCGAGCCGCCCTTTGAATCATTCGAATCAAAGACGAAGAAAGGTGATCGAGCAACCATGAAGAAATGCATTTATTAAAATTTGAAAGAAAGAGATTTGTATATACCAAGTAACTTACATCAAACAGTTTAGCTTTCTCAAACATCAATATAACGGTATTGTATTTGTAATAAACATAAGATTGAAATAATTTTTATTTTTATTGATTAACAAACGATTGAAAGATATCTTCATCTGGTGTGACTGGTCGCACAGCACACAATTCTTTCTTATTATCGGTAATTTAAAGGTGCATTCTGTAGTTGTTTACCAGAATATACTATACAAATCAAATTTTTAAGTATTAGTTTTTAAAATTTTATATTAAAAACACAATTTTTTTCCCCAAAAAAATATTTTTTTCAAATCTCAGGGAGGTAATTACCCCCTTTACCCCCCCCCCCCCTGTATCCGCCCTTGGTTACTACTTATTATTTGAAATTTTCACTTATCATTTAAGGCTTACAAACTTCTACCCCGTGAAATTTTATAATTATTTTTAACATAACTCTAAACGAGCTTTTGAATGGACTCGGATTCTAATTCGGTTTCTTAACGTCAGCTGCCAGATATAATCTTATTTTTCTAAACGATAAAATGATCTCATCTTTTTTAATCAAATTTCTTAACTCTAATTAAAATTAGGTTAATTTTCAAACTATTCTCAAAGGATTAACTTTTAATAAAACGTTCTCCTAATTTGATCATCTCATATAATGGAATTATATTTTTTAGTAATTTTCTTGCCTTGGACTGGGATTACTCACCCTCACCTTTGCAGTACTTATTTTAGAGACTGAGGGAGGCAAGTGTGACTCTTAGAAGCCCTTTGGGAAATATTGTATGATTTGAACTTGGAAATTGCACGTGTCCTGTTCCTTAAAGAATATTGGACAGGTTAATCAAAAAGCTCTTTGCTCTAAAGAAAGATTCTGTCTTAGAACATTTGAAAGATAAATAAGGAGTTATTAAGATTAATTAAATTGGCCATTGGACAGACATATTATTTCCACTTGTTACTCCAAAATCGTTTTTTGCAATTAGCCACTATTTTTTTTGCTTAAACATTATTTATGTATCTTTATTATTAAGCCTACTAATTAAAATAAATTGTTTCTAAAATATTTTAAAAAGAAAAGAAGAACCAAATGTTTTAAATTTTGATCCAAATACTTAAAAGCTTCGATAATTCATTTTTCCATAATTTTTTTTCTGAATAAGCAATTTTATCTAAAAATAATCCAGCTAAGTATTCAAAGTAATTGCATAATAAATTTCCAGCCTAACTAAATTTCGGAAGTCAGGGCACGTCAAGCATGGAATTAAGAAAAAAAAAGGGATGTTAATTGTGCTTTTAGAAATTATCAATCCTTACGCGCGAAAGTGAAATATTTAATGTAAGTAAATTTTAATATTTAAAAGAGAAATTTTCTTTGGCAAGACGGAGCTTAAATAATAAATGTAAATATCTTTGAACAGATTTTAAACAGGATTGATTATGATTTTAGAAACAAGTTCATTAAGGAAATTGGATTTTAAGATAAAAGAAAAACTTTAATTAGCCTATATTTGCAAACTATATATGCTTGCGTATCAACCAATACTGTATATCCGCCATCTTGTTCAAAGAAGTATATTGGAAATGAATATATGATGATGAGAGCTTTATATCCCAAGGAATTGGAGATCCGCGATAACAATAAATAATAAAAGAGGCAATAAACAAAAGGTTAAAAAGTGATGGTCTATTTTGTACTCTATTGCACTGCAGTCTTCAAAAAAAAAATCACATAATTGAAAAGATACTCTAAGACCTTGACCTATGGCTGAGGTAGAGCATTAACTTCTGATACAAAAGGTCGAGGGTTCGCATCCCGTCTCAGGCAAAAATGTCATTTCAATTGAATTGGATACCAGTCAATTGGAATAACAATGGTAAATAGGGACTGGAGGACTAAATGGCCTCAGATGCCAAAAAGACCGTAACAAATAAAAAAAAAAAAATTTATTAGTTTAATATTTCGAAACTTGCCCCTATCTAAAGTACCCTCCTATACTTCACGCAAGCTTTGAGTGAAATAACCAAATTGATATCTGATCTAGGTCAAAAGTTATTCAAGAAATTGTAAAATTCCCAAAATGGAGAATTTAGGCTGCCCTCGGGGCTTGGCGTAGAGGTTAGCGTGCTAACCTCGTATACCAAAAGTCGCGGGTTCGGACCCCAGGCAGTCCGATGATTTTATTTAAGCTCATTTGGATACCAAATGGCTTAAATAAGAATGCCTGGACCCCTAATATGTAATTAATCTCTATAACGGATAAAAGTCGTTAAAAAACATTAACGTAAAAGTCTTAAATGGCCTAAGTTGCCGAAAAGACTGTGTGTATGTGTGTTTGAATGTGAATGTGAATGAGAAAAAAGTGTAAAAAAACGAATTTGGGCTATTAGAATCAGAATTACAAAAAATTCCTTCTTAAATAACGCCTACGTAGCAAAGATAATTTAGAAAGTCATACTAATGTAAATAAACAGGTATGTTCAACAATAAATACACGATGGCGACTAATTTAAATTGCGACAAACATGTGAAAGGTAAGTCAAAAAATATTTTGGTTCTTTTTCACCACTCTGAAAATAACAAAAATATTTATATAGGTATAATATACTGTTGCTGAACACTTGATACGTGTTCACGGATCAAATGTGCCGGAACACTTTTGATTGGGATCGAGATAGATGTGTTGATGGTGATTGGCTCTAAAAAAATAAAAAATCTATCTTATTAAAATTTTATAGTCTCTCTTTTGATCTTCAAAGTTAATTAATAAATCAATACCTCAAATTTATTTTATCAAATAAAGAGAAGAGGATCGTCAACTAAAAGTTAGTTTAGTGGAAAATAAAAAATTTATTGTTGGGATTTACTTTAGGACAATCATCGGTCGGTTATTTCTCTAAATCCTTATTAATGAACCAGTTTAAAGTCTAGCGTGTTTGTCTTTAATATAATAAAACACAATTAAATGATATAATTAGCAGATAGCGGGTCTAAAGAGAGATCTAATTTGGAAATATAAACCCTGGTGTTATTTTAAAATGCATAGCAAGAGCAACCGGGCGTTACTCCTATTGCAATTGGTTCATAAAAGCGACATAATTAAAGAGCTCAATGGCCTGTGACGTCAGAGTGGTCAGGTGTGACATCGGGGACAATTGTAAAAGCACAAGAGGAATAAAAACAAAAATAATAATAATACCGATAAGCCGCAGGTCATTGGGGTGGTTGATCTTGGAAAAAAGAGGATTGAAAAAATTGAATGTCACGGTGAGTTTAATTTTCCTCCCTCTTGAAGAGATAATATCTGACTTTGTTCGTTTGTAAATATTTTTTTTAAAGGATTTTATACCTATCCAATGGAAATGTCATATTTTAGAAATCTCTCTTCTCTTCTCACTTAATTATAAATGTAGGCCTACTTTTTTTACTTAAAGAGGAGACGAATAATTTCAATAAAAATGTTTGTAGCGGAAAAAACTCTGCTTTTGTAAGGTAGAAAAACTAAATGATTAACACAGGATTCGCTGGGACTTTGCAGCCAGGAGATTAAATAAAAAATTTTTTATTTAATTTTTTATTTGCCGACGTTTCGGTCGCCAATCACGACCTTCATCAGGGCCTATGATCATAACATTTATTAAAAAAATTGATAGTAAATTACAATAAGAATACAAATTCGATAAAAATCAGATGTACTTACAAATATTGTCAATTATACACGATCTTAGGTATCTTAATATTCATTGCAATTAAATACAATTTGTTTTTACTTTGATATGTACAAAAATATTATCCTTTACTTGCTGCTCGGAGGTCTCTTATTCAAATGTTGAAATGATTTTTTATTTAATCTCCTGGTTGCAAAGTCCCTGCGAATCCTGAGTAAATCTCCACAGCCATAAAACATCAATTAAAAGATTAACAAATTAATTTTTACTTTCTCTTACCTCTATATATGTTAATATATATAGAGAGAAAGTATTGGATTCATGTCAAAAATTCGATGTCGAGATGAGGGATATAGGCCTACATATAGGTCCCCTGAATCCAAAAAAGTGGATTTGCGACATAGTCTGTCTGTCTAAGGTGTTCAATTTTGAGCACATGAAGGAATTGATGCTCTTTAAAATTTATATTCTCATTTTGTCTAAAAACGTTTTGAAGTACACTTTAGTCTTGTACTTCATAAAAAAGATAGAAGAAATGGTTTCCATGGTAACAAAATATAAATGTTTTCCATGTTTATAAATTTTACATCTTGAATTCCAATGTCTGTAGCCCTCGGGGCTTGGTGTAGAGGTTAGCGTGTTAACCTCGTATACCAAACGTCGCGGGTTCGGACCCCAGGCAGTCCGATGATTTTATTTAAGCCAATTGAATACCAAATGGCTTAAATAAGAATGCCTGGACCCCAATATGTACATTAATCATTAACGGGTATCGTTTAAAGTCTTAAATGGCCTAAGTTGCCGAAAAGACAGTGTGAATGTGTGTGTGAATAGAATGATAGAT
Source organism: Euborellia annulipes (assembly GCA_023213315.1). Classification (NCBI taxonomy): domain Eukaryota; kingdom Metazoa; phylum Arthropoda; class Insecta; order Dermaptera; family Anisolabididae; genus Euborellia; species Euborellia annulipes. The sequence continues at coordinate 162 of JAKCPI010031850.1, read as the reverse complement.
GTGAGTGTGAATGAGAAAAAAAGTGGGAATGTTTAAAAAAAAAAAAAAAAAAAAAAAAAGTACTGTCCTGTCGGAACCTAAATAAATGTCGACACAAAAAATCTGGAGCGACCATCATTCCAGATTTTTATTTTCTCTTACCTATAGGGCTATATGAATATA
>JAKCPI010031849.1:51668-84262 GCA_023213315.1 Euborellia annulipes | reverse complement strand
GTTAGTCCTTAGTCTAGATATTGTGTACCTATTTTCTTATAGAACCATACCCATGGTGATTTGCTTGAACAGTGTTGTCCTTATGTTCTTGTGTTCTCCCAACATTGCCACCGTTCTATCATGTATTTTATTATTACTTTTAAATCGTTTGTCTTTCTACGTTAGCCGTCTTTCCTCTCATAATCTTTTGCCAGTTCGCCATTGAATTTTGCTATTTGTTTGATTCAAACTAACTGTACTTTTTTAGTAATTTCATTGACTTGTTCTACGATCTTCTCAACCAATATACAGATTTTCTTTCGTTAATGCTCTGAAATTCTTTAAAGAATTTATCGAGTCACTCAAAATTAAAATTGACTCCCATTTAATTTTTCAATATATTTAGTTGTTTTAGATTACTTGTTCTCTGCCGAAAGTATAGAGGTTTGATCAAATTTTATATATGCCGCATCTTTAATGCTAGAATAAACGTCCTGTATTTTCACTTGATTTGTTTCCATCTTCGTTTTGGATAAAAATTTACCATTTCCCATTTATACATTCGTTAAATGTTTTCTAGAGCAGTGAGCACGGCATATTGGTACTATTTATAGGCCTTTTGATATGTTAGGGACTTCAAATATTCAATAGCTATTGCGGAATTTTCTGTATCTTAGATGACTGAGTGGAGTTTGTAAATTTCTTTTTTGGCCGGGTTACTCACTACGCTGTATAATTTTGTTATATTTACTAATAAGAAGACTGCCATATTTTACCATAATAGCAATCCGCCAAATATTGTCTCGCTTATTTCTAAGGGAAGTTTCCCTCTACTCCGCCCCAGGAGTGTACTTGTTGGCGTGGACTCTTGCATTCAATTGCTGATCTGAGCGTTACGTATTGAAGGGTGTCGCTTTTAGAGGCCTTTCTGAAGCAAGTTGCTAAGAATGCCCATATCGATGGTTGATCTTAACAATCCTTTTATAAAGGCATGCTCTCTGGATGTCCCTCATTTAAACCAGCTACGCATCTTAATATAATAAATTTTTTGACATTTTATCAAATACTGAATGCGGACCGTCCTTGTTTAGTTTGTTTCGACCCACGCCGGAAAAGCGCTTGTTCTCTATCGGAATAATATTTGAGTTTAGTTTGATCTCGAATTTTTAACGGAGCAAATCACATTGAAGATCTATTTGATTAATGCTTCAATGCCTACCTTGAAATTTCTCGAGGTTAGTTAATCGCCAGTTGGGAGTATATTTTTATTTTCTTGCCAGATGACGATGTCGTCCGCATATTGTAACAATGAAATAGTCGGTGGTATTGCTAATACGATCCTCAGAGGTGTATATAATAAATAATAAAGGGCTCAAAACTGAATTTGAGGAGAGTTTTGTATTTGTACCTTTGTTCTTTTTGTCTCGAAAGAAGGGAATGTAAATAACCTTACTATCCCGGGTATACCGATTTTTAATAATTTTGACAAGAATGCTGGGGATTTGGGTTGTCAGTTTCCTGAAGATCAAGGAATAAAAATCTGTTTGCCTTCTGAATTTTTTGCTCTATATCGGCTTGTTAGTAGTGTTAAGTCTATTGTAGATTTTGACTTTCGCGAAACTCCAAATTGGAAAGCAGGAATTAATATTTATTTTCTATATAGCGTTCGGTTTCTGTAAGCTCCATGGTTTTTAAAGAGCTGAAGCTAAAGCAATTGGTCTAGACTTAAACATCTTGGGTTTTGTTTTATGAATTGGATATCGTTACTGCTCATCTGGAGGTATGACTCTTTTTGAGTAAATATCATTTAGTATATCGAAAAGAACGGTTCATTATTTTCTTTTTCCGGCATACTTTTAGAAAGGAGGGGGAATTTTTTCGCGCGGCATTTTTACGATTTCTGAGGGTTTGTCCTCACCCTTCATTAGTAATTAATCGTGAGACAAAATTTTTCTATTTGAATATCTTGATTCGGTGGAGCTATTTTTTTCAGCGATTTGTTCTAATAGCTTGTTATGTTTGCTTGCATCACTGTGTGCGTATGCTCGCACAGGCGTGTCTGGGTTGAATGATCTGCGTATTTTTCCCAGCTTTTTCGTTTGGGCCAATTTTTTGAGTAATTTTATTTATTCCCATTACTCCTTTTAATTTTCCAAATATATTGTTTTAAATTTAAATGCTTTTATTCTGATAATTTGTTCTGGCATTCACTAAAAACGTGATATTTCAAACGGAATTTGCAGCGTTCTGTAATTGTGAACTATCATGGTTTATGTATACCGAACTTCGAAATTGATAAATTTATAGTGATTGGAATTTTTCCCAATTTAGTTAAATTCATAGTTGATGAAGAATTCTAGAGATTAGCCTAGAATCGGAAAATGGTCACCGCCTATGGATGGTTCAGAATTTGCCAGTTTATTTTTGCAGTTATAGGAGTATGAGATCTATCGCAGTAGGGGAATAATGCGGTTTATAAAATGTTGTATATCGTCATTTAGTATTGAAACTACTCATTGATTCATTACAATCATTCCCATGTCGACGGAGGGCTGGTTACCCCAGCAGGATGGTGAGTTGAAATCACCAATGGGGAGGGTATTTGTTTAAACAGATCGCTCCACTTGTTCCAATTTGTACGGGGGCTTATATACACTAACTATTGATACCCTCCTATCTTCAATGCGGACTGCATAGTCATTAACTATTGTTTAAATTTTTGAAAATGCATGCCATTTTTTACAAATGGCAACACCTCCTCCAATAGAGAAGTGCGTCTTGAGGGGCGCACAAATATCCGATGGGGCCAGCCGCGTCCGGGATGACGGTCATACTATGTTATTAGCCAATAATAATTGCTCTATTGATTCTTACCATCTTGTGTTAATTCATGTGAATTAATATTAATTTGTGATATGACTTTCTGAGAATTGCGGTTGTTATTTGGTTCGGCTCGACTCGCCTCTCTTTTTGGGCCAATGGAACGGGGCGCCCCTCCCTGGTATCTCTTTTCGACGCCTTCTCTATCATATCCTGTTTTAAATACTTTTTGTTTCGTAATTTTGCCTTAACTAATTTAGCAAAATTCTGGATCGAAACTTACAACTTTTGCATATGTTATCCCTTCTTTTTTGTGATTTCTCAATGTTTTCATTAATAGAATTTTTCAAGGCAGTCGTTTTTGCATTCTCTCCCGACTATGAGGGATGTGGAGGATGATTTTCCTTAAAGAAGCATAGCCAATTTGATTCTGACAATTTGGCTATATCTGGGTAGAGAGCATTGAGCATTGCGTAGCTCGAGGGCATATTTTGCCGCATTATGAGCATATAAAAGCTCGTCCGGAAATGCACCACGAATCGTAACAACAATGACAAAGTGACACCATAATTTATTATACACTTTTATTATTTTTTGTTTAAGTTTTCTTACATTTATAATACGCAATCTTACCTTTAAATCTCCTTCGTGGGTATGTTTTACCACTTCGTGTTACCTTTTCTCAATTTTAATTCGTCAGGTTTGCTTCCTTAAAAATCGATTTGCCTTATTTCAACTTCTGCGAAAAGACATTCGTGTCGAGTTTCTCGAAATCTTTATTTCTGTAGGGTTGGGGAGAAATACTTTATTAGTGGATGTAGATTTCCTTATCAATTCCCGAAATATTATCTGGAAAGGAGGAAGGTCTGTTATAATGAAACTAGCTATTTGGTTTTCATATTTTTTTATTTATTTCATTGCTTCCGGACTGGATTACCAGAGGAGTGCGGAGGGTGGACGAGACATATCACTAATTCCTGAATCAGATGTTGAGTTTAAGGGATATGGACGATGTTGTCACCATTTGGAATTTATAATGGATTTCGGAGCCATGTCTGGGCTTTGCTCCCTTGTCTCCTTAGGAATGTGCGAGAGGACAATATGATTTATCTGCCTTATTTCTTTCTTTTTAATTTATTTTAAACCCATATTAATTACCACCAAACAAACCCTTTCAAAAGTCAGATAAACACACTTTTTTTTCAAAATTCTAATTATTAAAAGTATTAAATGACAGACGATAGATAAAGGTTAAGTTAATATAATGCAGTCTTCAAACAAGCGAGATCTTTTGAGATGGCAGTAGTGTTAATTGTGACAATTTTGAAATAAAAACTTAATTAAAACAAATATTTTACAGTAACCAATTGAAATATTCTGATGACTAAAAATCAAAGATCAGGTATCTTCAATTTCAAGTAGTTTTCGTCCGATTGATTCTTCTTGATTATATGACATTAATATAGAATTGTACACACGTGAATGCTTTTGGATACAACACGTCATTTGCTGACGAGCAACGTTAAATGAAAATATTTCAATGACGTCAATGCTTCTTGACAGATGACAGCTGTCACTGAAACATTATAATCGACACACGACAATACTAGTTTCAAAGGTTTTGCCTTAATAAAAATTTCGATTACCTATGCTCAGCACGAATCGAATTGAAGTGAGTTATGCTAATTTATTAAATACCCTCCAGTAAATGGGCAAGACATAATTTATTATATCTTTATTTTATCTAGTACTGTTTTCGTTCATTTTTCATAAAAGTATAAAAGTTTTTTGGCTTATATAGAAAGTTTTACTTTGCGCCAACCTATAAAAATAATAATAATTAACGAATAATAAAATTTAGCAAATATTGCAAATATTAATTGTAGAAAGGTATTTTATTAATTTGTACCTTTATATTTTCAGCCATAAACATAAAAAAAAAATTAATAAAATACCTTTTCTACAATTGTCTTAATATTTGCAATATTTGCTAAATTTTATTATTCGTTAATTATTATTATTTTATAGGTTCAATACTGGCCGCACAAGTTGTAAGAAAAACTTCTTATATAGGACCAAAAAACTTTATATGCTTTTATGAGTAAAAAATGAACAAGAAAAAACAATTACCTAGATAAAATAAAAATATAATAATTATGTCTTGCACAATTGAACTTACAAATTTGAGGGGTATTTAATAAATTAGCATAACTACTTCAATTCGATTAAAATGCTGAAGCATAGGTAGTCGAAATTTTATTAAAATAAAATTATTGTAAGCAGAAATCTGTAAGTATGTAATTTTGTTCTTTAGATAAAAGAATAATTCAATAATTCGCATTGGATAAAGTAATGTTAACCTACACCTTTTTTTAAGTCGGTTAAAAAAATAATATTTCAATGAGAAATATGACAGCTGTCATCTGTCAAAAGCAATTGACGTCATTGAAATATTTTCATTCTAGCGTTGCTCGTCACCAAATGACGTAGTTCTTATCCAAAAGCGTGGCTATTTTCAATGTGTGTACAATTCTATAATGTTCACACTCATAATCAAGAGGAGTCAATCCGGACATTAAAATTCAGTATCCCCATGAAAACTACTTGAAATTGAAGACTAGGGACCTACCTGATCTTTTATTTTTAGTCATCAGAATATTTCAATTATTTAAGTTACTGTAAAATATTTGTTTTAATTAAGTTTTATTTCAAAATTGTCACAATTAACTACACTACTGCCATCTCAAGATTAGAAATTGAAACTCGCTTGTTTGAAGACTGCATTATGACAACTTAACTCTTTTATCTATCGTCTGTCATTTAATACTTTTTAATAATTAGAATTTTGAAAAAAAGTGTGTTTATCTGACTTTGAAAGAGGTTTGGTTGGTGGTAGTAGTAAGTAGTGGGTTTAAAATAAATTATAAAGAAGAAATAAGGTAAGATAAATCCTTATTAATTCCTCTCACACATTCCTAAGGGGACAAGGGCAAAGCCAACATGGCTGATCTGCTCGGGTCCCCCGACCGGCAATCCGATATAATTCCAAATGGTATAAATTCACCAACATCATCCTTATCCTTAAACTCAACATCTGATTCAGAGATGGGTGATGATAATTATATGTCCTCGTCCGAATCCCACCCTCCTTTTTCTCCTCTGAGTATCCAGTCCGAAACAATGGAAATAAATAAAAAAATATATGAAAACCAAATAACTAGTTTCATTATAACAGACCTTCCTCCTTTCAAGATAATAATTTCAGGAATTGATGGCAACGTAGGAAATCTACATCCACTAGCTCTAGGTAGGTTAATCCATAAAAATAACCTACCCCAACCCACAGAAATAAAAAGAATTTCGAGAAACTCGATTTTAATGTCTTTCGCAGAGATGAATAAGGCAAATCAGTTTTTAAAGGTAAACCTGACAGATTTAAAATTGAAGGCTTTTATACCTAAAAATAGTATTACAACGCAAGGGGTAATTAAAAACATACCCATAGACATAACAGAGGAGGAGATTATAGAAAATTTAAAAAATCAAGTGCATATTATAAATGTAAGAAGGCTAAACAGAAAAATAATAAAAGATAATGTAGTAAATTATGAACCATCACTGTCGGTAATTGTTACAATTCGTGGAGGTAAATTTCCGGACAGGCTTTTTATATACTCATATGCGACTAAAGTTTTTCCATATACCCCTCAGGCTACGCAATGCTCAAAGTGCCTACTCTATGGCCATACCCTTAGAGTGTGTAGGAGTAACAAGTTTAGATGTCCCGCGTGCCAGGGCTGCCATGAACTTAAAAATTGTCAGAATCAAATTTCCCCAGTATGCTTATTCTGCAAGGAAAATCATCTATCTACATCCCCCTCATGTCGGGAGAGGGAAATACAAAAACAGGCGCGGAAAACTGCTGCCAATGAAAAAATTCTATTAGCTGAAGCATTGAGAATCACAAGAAGGGAGAAAGTAACATATGCAAAAGTTGTAAGTTTCGATCAAAATTTGCCTAAATTAGTTAAAACGTCAAATACACAAAGGGAGAGCAAAAAAAGTAATACCAAATATTTAAAACCAGGATATGATAGAGAAGGCGTCGAAAATTGCTTGATATTCAAAGGAGGAATGCCCCAATACTCGGACGTTCCAATTAAAAAGAAGAGAATATTCCAAGAAACTGAAAATCAAAACTATAATAATATTCTGAAGTCAATAGACGATATAATTCCCAAACTAAATGACCCAAACTCTATCCCAGTCACAACCCGCATCCTTACAATTCTCAAAGAAATCATATCACAAATTAATAATGAATTCACAGCTCAAAATTTTACAGATTAACGCAAGATCTTTATGGAAGAATAAAGAATCAATAGAACAATTAGTAATGGCTAATAACATAGACATTATTTCTGTATCTGAGACCTGGCTTTGGCCCCATCAACATTTCCGTATAAGAGGATATTTGTGCACCCGTCAAGACAGAACCTTCTCTATTGGAGGAGGTGTTGCCATTCTAATAAAAAATAGCATACATTTTCAAAATTTAAATTTAATAGTTAACAATATTTTTTCAGGCTGTAATATTACTGCAGTCCGCATTGAGATAGAGAATTTTGTAACATCAATAGTTAGTGTATATAAGCCCCCATTAGTACAAATTGCAAGAACAGAGTGGAGCGATCTGTTTAAACAAATACCCTCCCCATTTATTATTTGTGGTGATTTCAACTCTCACCATCCTGCTTGGGGTAACCAGCCCTCCGATCGACATGGGAATGAATTGTATGAATCAATAGTGGAAAACTCAGTTTCAATACTAAATGACGGCTCTCCAACATTTTATAAACCACATTGTTCCCCTACTGCGATAGATCTCACTTTCTGCTCTCCTATACTATTACCAAAAATAAACTGGCAAATTCTGAATACATCCATAGGCAGTGACCATTTTCCGATTCTAATTCAAATATCTCTAAATTCTTCATCAACTGAAAAAAAGCTTCCCCGTTCTCCGTGGAGGCTAGCTAAAGCTGATTGGGAAAAATTCCAATCGCATATAAATTTATCAATTTCAGAAATTCAGCATACGTATAATGATCCAGTTTCAAAATATTCCAAATTCACAAGTACAATTAAGAACGCTGCAAATCTTTCAATTCCTTCTTCGAAAATCATTCCATTTGAAAATATCACGTTTTGGTGGGATAGTGAATGCCAAGAACAAAAAATTATCAGAACTAAAGTATTTAATAAATTTAGGAAACAACCTTCTTTGGAAAATTTTCAAGAATATAATAGAATAAATAAAATTACTCAAAAATTATTTAAACGAAAAAAGAAAGAAAGCTGGGAAAAATACACGGAATCATTCAACCCAGACACGCCTATTACAGATATCTGGAAAAGAATTAAAGCACTTAAAAAAGCATACACACACAGTGATTTAGAAAACCCAAACATAACTGAAACTTTATTAGAACAAATCGCTGAAAAAATAGCTCCACCATACATATGTCCAGATCAAAAAGATATTCAAATAGAAAATTCCAATGAAAATTTTATCTCTGACCCAATTACTAATGAAGAAGTGAGACAAGCCCTCAAGAATCATAAAAATACCGCACCTGGCCCCGACAAAATTCCCCCTCAACTTCTAAAAAATATACCAGAAAAAGCAATAGACGTTCTTTCGGATATACTAAATGATATTTACCAAAAGAATTCCATACCTCCCGAATGGAAAGAAACAACGATAGTTCCAATTCTAAAACCTGGTAAAAACCCCAAAATGGCAGAATCTTATAGACCAATTGCTTTAACTTCAACTCTTTTAAAAACCATGGAAAAAATTTTAAGAAACAGAATCGAACACTATATAGAAAATAAACAATTAATTCCTACTTTCCAATTTGGGTTCCGCAAGTCAAAATCTACAATAGACAACTTAACACTACTAACAACCGATATAGAAGCAAAATTAAGAGAAAACAAACAAACCGCAGCCATATTCCTTGATCTTCAGGAAGCTTATGACAACGTAATCCCCAGCATTCTTTGTCAAAAATTATTAAAACTCGGTATACCCGGGATGACTGTAAGATTTATTTATTCCCTTCTTTCGGACAGAATAATAAAGGTACAATACAAAACAAAATATTCAGACTCCAGAATAACCTCCTTAGGAACTCCTCAAGGTTCAGTTTTGAGCCCTTTGTTATTTATTATATACACCTCTGAGATCGTATTAGCAATACCACCGACTATTTCATTGTTACAATATGCGGACGACATCGTCATATACAGTAAGGATTCCACCGCGACAGAAATAAAAAATACTCTCCAACTGGCAATTAACAACCTCGAAAGGCATTTCAGAACAATAGGCATTAACATTAATCCAAATAAATCTTCAATGATGATTTTTGCTAGAGATTCTCCGTTAAAAATTCAGATCAAACTAAACTCAAATATTATTCCGATAAAGAACAAACACTTTTTCCTCGGCATGTGGATCGAAAACAAACTAAAATGGAATGATCACATTCAGTATTTGATAAAAAAATGTCAAAAATACATTAATATATTAAGATGCGTAGCTGGTACTAGATGGGGAGCACATCCAGAGAGCATGCTGAATATTTATAAAGGTTTGTTAAGATCAACCATCGATTATGGGTCATTCTTGTATGCAACTGCTTCAAGAGAACTTCTAAAAAAACTTGACACCCTTCAATACGTAGCACTCAGATCAGCAATTGGTGCAAGGACATCTACGCCAACAAACGCACTCCTGGTGGAGTGCGGAGAGCCTCCACTAGAGATGCGCAGACAATATTTGGCGGATTGCTATTATATTAAAAATATGGCAGTGAAAGATAATCTTATTAGTAAGAATATAACAAAATTATACAGCATAGTAATTAACCAACCAAGAAACACAAACTCCCCTCCCCTTATGAACAGTCATCTAAGATACGAAAAATTCCACAATAACATTGAGCAGACAATAGTACTAGCAATATTTGAAAGTCCCTATTACTCTTTATATCAAAAACCTCTCGTAGACACCCATTTAGCGGAAGATTATGCCATTAAAAAATTTCCTGCTCTTAGAAAACATTTAACAGAAGAATATATAAATGGGAAATGGTCAAATTACATCAAAATATATACAGATGGAAGCAAATCAAGTGAAAATACGGGATGCGCGTTTTACATTCCTAGTATTAAAAAGTGCGGCATATATAAATTATGTAATCAAGCCTCTATACTTTCGGCAGAGGCAAAAGCCATCTACAAAGCAACTAAGTATATTGAAAAATTAAATGGGAGTCAATTTTTAATTTTGAGTGACTCATTAAGTTCTTTAAAGAATATTCAAACATTAACAAGAGAAAGAAAATCTAATATATTAATTTGGAAATCAATAGAACAAATTAGTAAATTACGCGCACAAAACAAAAAAGTACAGTTAGTTTGGATCCCGGCTCATAGCAAAATTCAAGGTAATGAAATGGCAGACTCTTTGGCAAAATTATCTGAGAAATTAGACAATACCAACGTAGAAAAGACGGATCCAAACGATTTAAAAGTAATAGCTAAAAACTACATGATAGAACGGTGGCAATGTTATTGGGAGGAAACACAAGAACATAAAGGACAACACCTATTCAAAATACAACCCCAAATCACCATAAAACCATGGTTCTATAAAGAAAATTATTCAAGAAAACAAATTACTACAATATCTAGACTAAGGACTAACCACAACCTGTTACCAATCAATATGATACGCATGAATTTGGACCCCCTTAAACCTTGTGATTGTGAGTTAAGGATTGTAGATATGGACCATTTAATTCACGATTGCCCAAAATATAAGGATTCCCAACAAAAGATAAAGGATATTTTTAAACAAGAGGAGTTAAACATTAATGAAAATTTAATTGAGATACTAAAAAAGAATAAAATTCAATTGAATTACGCGCTATTTATCTTTGCGGAAGAAAATAATATAAAAATCTAAGTTGGCTGCATTGTAGATAAATAAATAGCAAAACTCGTGGCTAAATTCCCGAAAGGGTGGAGGCCAATCAAAACCTACTACTACTACTACTACTACTAATATCTATGGAGGCAAGTCAACGTTTACATTATTAACTAATAATTATAGAAAAACAATTTTATAATTCCAATAAAAGTTTTCAATTTATTTTATTACCAAATTGTTTATCTATATTAATTGAAATTATAACATATATATATATATCTTCACGGAGGCTGAAATCAAGAACAAATACTGCAAATATCCATCCATATAGGTTAGCTATTTTATTGTTTTGTCATTAAATACAATTATTATTATTATTATTATTATAGCCTTTATTTAGTTCAATTTTACATTTAAATTATATTTAATCAAGCAATACACAATAAATTACAACATATTTACAATATATTTATACTTATATTATATTTACAATTGTACAAATTATGATGGAACTAGGCCCCTTAGGGCATAGGCCTCTCCCAATATGTTCCATACTTTTCTATTCCTCGCAGTCCTCATCCAGTCTCTTCCGACTGTCCTGTCCAGTTCATTTGACCATCTATTCGGCGGTCTTCCTCGGTCCCTGGTTTTATTCAACGGGCACCATTCAGTGGTGATTTTTGTCCATCTTTCATTTCCCATCCTCGCAATGTGTCCCGCCCATCTCCATTTCATTTTCCTTATAGCGATGTTTATATTTTCCATTTTTGTTTTTTTATAGATATCAACTATTTTTTGCTTATCTTTTCTTCTTATTCCTAAGATATTTCTAATCATATCCCTCTGTGTTGTTTCTAATTTTTTTGAAATTTTTTCTATTATAGGCCACGTTTGCGCGCCATATGTAAGAGTTGGTATAATACATTTTTTAAAAGTTTTTATCCTGGAATCTAAATTTATTTCTTTATTCTTCAAAATAAATTTCAAAGACCAAAATTTGTTCCAGGATAAACCTATTCTCCTATTTATTTCTTCGGTGGTTCTTGATTTTTTGAAACTTATTTTTTGTCCCAAGTATATTGTCTCTTGTTTGCATAAGATGGGCGGTTCGTTATTTTCATATTTTATATTCTCCTCTTCACAATTAGTTATTATCATTGATTTTTTATTATTTATTTTTAAACCTATCTTTTTACTTTCATGGTTCAATTCGTTTATCATTTCCTTTATTTCTGACTTTGATGTCCCTATTATAACTATATCATCTGCAAACCTGAGATTATTTAAATATTTTCCATTTATTCTTAAACCCTTTTTTTCCCAATTAAGTTGATGGAACATTTCCTCTAACGCACAATTAAATAATGTTGGAGATAATGGATCACCTTGTCTTACTCCTCTTTCTACAGAAAAAAAGGGTCCTGGCTCCTCCAAAACAATTCTTCCTTTCGACATCTTATAAATGTTTTTAATAATATCTATGTAGCCAGGGTCAACACCTTGGGAGAACATAGCATTAAAGATGCAATCTTGGTATACCGAATCGAAGGCCTTTTCATAGTCGATAAACGCTAAGTAAATTTCAATTTTATATTCAATTGATTTTTCTATTATTTGATTAATTGTGTGTAGGTGGTCGCAGGTAGAATAGCTTTTCCTAAATCCGGCTTGATCTTCTGACTGTGTATTTGTAAGAATTTGTTCAAGTCTGTTGTTAAGTATTTTCATGAATAATTTTCCGATATTTGATGTTAGTGTTATTGGCCTGTAATTATTAATGTCTTTTGGATCACCTTTTTTAAATAAGATCATTATATTTGAAGTTCTCCACTGAGTAGGTATAATTTTACTTTTGATTATATTATTAAATAATGATGTTAAAGGTTTTTTTATTAGATCAACTGAAAGTTTCAATACTTCATTTTTAATACCATCTATCCCTGAAGCTTTTCCTGGTTTTAAATCCTTTATCACATTTTCAATTTCACTTTCTAAAATGACAGGTATGTCTTCGTTATATTTGTTTAAGTTTATTCCTTCTTCATTTACTCTACTGTATAGTTTTTTATAAAATTTTGTTGCTATTTCTCTTATTTGGTTTCGGTTATATTGTTGTTTTTTATTTTCATCTTCAAGGCAGGGAATCATTGAATTTCCCAAGGACATTTCTTTTTTTATTCTTTTAATAGAATTGTATGGTTCTATAAACATTTTTATTATGTTATCATTATAATTATTTAAATCTTTTTTAATATGGAATTTGACTAGTTTACAAAACATGTTATGTTCAATTTTGTCTTTTGGAGTATTTCTCTTTGTTTTTAATTTATTCCTTTGTTTTATTAAATTTTTTGTATTTTCAGATAATTTGGAATCTTTTTGACGTATTTCTTCAGCTTTGTCTTGTAATTTTTTTAGATTTGATTCGAAGATATCGTAATGGTTTTGTATTTGTTCTATATTGTTAAATTTAATATTTTTTAGTTCGTCTTCTAGATTTAAAAGAAGATCCGTTTTGATGTTTTGAATATTTGTTATTTCTTTTCTATTACATTTTGGGCCTGGTCTCTTTAAGATTATATTCAAAAATAATTCCACTTTTAATAGGCGATGATCCGTGAAAAAAGCGAACTTATTAACAATTTCAAATTTTTTTATGATATTCAAGTGTGGAGATATAATATAGTCGATTTCGCTTTTAAAAATTCCATTTGGGGCCAGCCACGTCCATCTTCTGCCAGCTCTCTTTTTATAAAATGTATTTACAATTTTTAAGTTGTTTGTTTGACAGAAGTGAATTAAACTTTCTCCCCTTTCATTTCTTTTTCCGTAACCATAGGGACCTAAAATATTTTTTTCCTCTTCTATTCTTCTCCCCACCTGGCTATTAAAGTCACCCATTATTATTAATTTATTTTTACTATTATTTCGATTTTCTTCTATAATGTTGTTTAGTAGGTTATAAAAATCGTTCATTGACTGTTCTTCTGCCTCCGCTGTTGGTGCATATATTTGTAAGATTGTCAATGTACAATTATTCTTGTAGGCAATTTTAAGGAGGGCTATTCTGTCCGAAAATCCTCTGAATCTCTAAAATATTTTTTTTCATATTATTATTAATCATGAATCCCACTCCTCTCATGCCTTTAGTCTGACCGAAGTGATAGAAGATGTAATCAGATTTCCTTTGAATTATTCTTTCGCCCTCTCTTTTAACTTCAGACAGGCCCAAAATATCCATTTTAACATCTTCAAGTGCATTTTCAAGTTCAATTAATCTTTCTTCATCCTTTAGACTACGTACATTTAGTGTTCCTATTATTAGTTTTTTAAATTTATTAATTTTATTTTTATTAGAATTAGAATTATTTTTAAATAGATTTCTTTTTATAGAATTATTTTTAATTAAATTCTTTTTATGAATATTTTTAATTTTATTTGTCTTATTATATTTTACAAAAGATTTAATTTCAGCAATGTTAGTAAATTCATTTTCTGAATTTTTGGATTTAATTGAATTATTTGAATTAATCGGATCCGTTGAATTAGTTGAGTTAATTGCATTTTTTGAATTAATTGCATTTATTGAATTTATTGAATTTATTATATCATTTGGGAGGTTGTGGTCATTTATGCCCGAGTTGACCAGACTTACTGGGCAGGAGTCAAGATTGCGAGTTTGTATTTTTTTTGTATGTTCCAAGATCCGAGTTCCACCGTCCTTATCCTACTTATCCTTTCTTTCATCAAGTCCTCTCAAGTCACCAAGAGATTCACTTTTATTTTGAAAAAATGTTGTGATTTTCCCATCATTTATTTTTATTTTCTTTCCTTTATTTATAGTATTTTTATTAGTATTATCATTTAAACTACTTCTATTATCATGGATACCAGGATTGGAATTATCACTATTTGGTGAATTTAATTCTCCTAGAGGTCTTTTTTTAGAGTTCCTATTATCCTTCAAATTGTTTTGATTTTCTCTTATAATAAGTTTATCGTATCTAATTATGGCAAATTTTCCCTCTTCTCTAGCCTTAATTAATTTAGGTATCAATTCTTTTCTTTTTAATTGAATATCCTTCGGAAAATCTTCCGTAATATAATATTTTGTACTTTTTAAATTATTTTTATTCTTTAGGATAACATTTTTGATCCTTAATGCTAGCATTGATATTAAAACTGGTCTAGTTTTATTCTCTGAGGGGCGTCCAATTCGCCTTATAAAATTAAAATGTTCTATATTAATATCATTATTTATTTTATTTTTAAGGATAGTTACCACTTTTTCCTCCAACCCCATCGAATGTTCCTCATCTTCCTCCAATCCATGTAGTATCACATTTCGAGCTTTACTTTCACTTTCTAGATAATTTATTTTTTTCTCTAGTAATTCAATTTTTTGATCAATTACTGAAAATATATTATTTTGAAGTATTTCAATATCCTCCCTTATTGCTTTTTTAATATCATCTTTGATATCCTCTTTCCAATTCTTTAGTATATTCAACAGCTCGGTTCTATCCATATTTATATATAAATATATCACTTACTTGTGTGGACTTCGTATGCGACCGCTCGGCTTGGACTCTCGCACTCGACTCCATTAAATACAATTAATATAAATATAATATTCAATTATCACATTCTTTTAAAATTATATTTAATTACTTTTTTAATATATTTCTAATAGGAAATTGGTCAATATACTGAAAAAGGTAAAGTTTTTTTGAAATATGTATTTTGTTTTCTGACATTTTTATGTTCTAATGAAACATCAAGAAGTCTTCTTCTTCTTCTTATTCTTCTATATAGGTGTGAACACCTGTTTCTCCAACATATTATAATCAGTCATCAGGGTCATAACTCTCTTTCCATCGTTTTTTTGGTCTTCCACGGCTTCTGACCCCCTCGGGACGGTTTTTTGCCAATATTTTCGGGAGACGGTCGTCTTGCATTCTGTCTACATGGGCAGCCCAGCATCTTCTTCTTACATGAACCCAATCGACTATGTCCTGAAGACCGCTTATTTTCCTAAGGTGTTCGCTCCGGATTTTGTCATGTAGGGTCTTCGAATGGATGGCTCTTACAACTCTCATCTCAGTTGTCCGGAGAAGCTGCTTTGTAACGGTTGTGTCTGCCCTGGACTCAGCCCCATATGTTATTATCGGGCGAACACAGGTCTTATATATCCTAATTTTACTTTCGGAAGACATAAACTTATTTTTCCAGACTAGATTGGATAGGCAGCCCGAAATTTTTGCTCCTTTGATGACTTGCGAAGTTACTTCTTCCTTAAGGTTTCGTCTGCTAGAAATCTGAACTCCCAGATAGTTAAAGCTTGGGACTTGTTCTATTGGACTGTTGTTGATGACTAAGTTACACCTAAGGGAAGCTTTTGCAATCGCCATGCATTTTGTCTTGGTGGTAGAGACTTGCATGTTAAGCCGATCGGAATTTTCAGAGAATTTGTCCAGGAGAATTTGAAGGTCCTCTTCGCACTCCGCCATCAGGACCGCGTCATCAGCATAGCACACCACTGGCAAAGTGGTTTCCCCCAATTTGTAGCCAAGGTGTTCGGGTAGATTTTCGATAATATCGTCCATTATCACGTTGAAGAGCATAGGACTCAATGAATCTCCCTGTCTTACTCCACTGAAGATGCTAATAGGTTTTGTTCTCTCGCTATTGGATTTGATGTAAGTCGTGTTACCTGTGTTTAGATCTTGGATAATTTTTAAAATTCTTGGAGGAACGCCTCGCTTGAGAAGGCACTCCGTAACATCCTGTAACCTTACACGATCAAATGCTTTGGAGAGAAGTGATTATTCAAATAAGGAAAATGGCTTTATTTTTTAATTTAATTTTGAGATCAATGAATAAATAGTGTCAGTTTTTTATAGGCATTTCGAGAATATTTAAATGTTTTGCTATTATTATTAATTCTATATTTATATTCTATGAGGTTATTTAACAGATGTGGCCATCCACATGATTTTACCATACACCCTGACACCTCTCTTATATTTAATATTTAATAAAATTATTTATAATTATTTAGGGGGCTCAACCCCCCCCCCCCCCCCCCATTTTGGTGTGTTAGTTTTTGCATTTTGAGTTTGAAAATATTATAATTTTAATTTTTCACCCCCCCCCCACATTAATTTTGGGTCGATGTGCACCAAAATCTAATCAGCTCTTAAACTCACTGCACCAATTCTACATGTGAAATTTGGTTTTGATATTCACACTAGTTTTTGAGCTAGCTCGTACACAATAATTCGCTAACGTACGAACAGACATTTTGACAAAACAGTTATTATCTAGAAAAATATAATTATTTCGATATTCACTTATTTGGACTTTTTTGTTGACGAAATGTTATGGTTTTATCCAATTTTTTTAATCAAAATAGTTTGACCCTTTTTTGAGATATTTCGAAAAAAACGAACCCTGTATGGTAGAGTAAAAAACAACATGAAAAGTTCCCCCCCCCCATCAAAAATTGTATCACCCAGTGAGTTTTATTTTTTTAAAGGGAGGTTTTCCATTTCAACTATATAAAATTAGGAATAAAATATTTTTCTATTTTTGTTAAATTAAATTAAATTAATATTTTCAAATATTATTTAATAGTATTAATAATAAAAGACATTTCAATAAAAAATTTAAATCTAGATATTTTTTTATGATAAATTTTATATTAATACTCAGCTCTATAATAATTTTATTTCCTTCTTTTCCAGGTCCACTTTTTTATGTGCGGTGTTAATGTAAAATGATGTACCTACTATATTAGCGAAGAATTTCTAGACAAACAACAAACGAAATGTTTCTACATGAAATTAAACTTGATATTGAGGAGAAATAGAATAGTTAAAGGTGAATTTATTTTTTTATTTAGACAGAAAAACTGAATAAATGGACATTGAAATATCCGGCCTAAGGGTTTCTTGTTGAGTAAAACGCCATGATTTCGTTTAAATTTTTTTATAAAAATAGTTTTGAGCCGTTTTTTGATATTTCGAAAAAAAAAACGAATCAAAAGAACTAATTTTTCATGCACGATTACATTACTTGGCCATACTCAGTATGGTAAAGTAAAAATCAGAATACTCAAATTCACTTTGTATTAAAAATATCATTTTATTTATTTTTTTTAGGCGCCGACTGCCCCACTACAAGTATAGACAAATACAAAACTGTGGAGGATTATTACTTCGAAGAGTGCGTTTGTGCTTTTGTCGAAATATCTTAATACGGGAGTCATATACGTGACCAGCATGCAGCCGATCTACCCTTAAATAGTAATAGGCAATTTCAACGTCCTATAATCATGACTCATCAAAACGAAATTAATTGTAATTTAACTGAAGTATCATTTAAGAAAAAAACAGAAATTACGATAGATATTCAGAGCTCTTCAAAGATAGGACCTTTCACATGTAGCAAATGTCCAAACAAATATACTACCAAAAATACCTTGAATAGACATTTTGTGACTCATTCTAGTACAGAGAAGATATTCAGCTGTGATCACTGCGAGAAAAAATTCTCACAAAAGTCCACGCTTAAAACACATATGCTGATTCACACTGGGGAGAAGTTATTCGGCTGTGATCACTGCGAGTAAGAAATTCTCACTAAAAGTCCAACGCTTAAAACACATTTACTGTCCCACACTGGGGAGAAGTTATTCGGCTGTGATCACTGCGAGAAGAAATTCTCACAAAAGTCCAACCTCAAAACACATATGCTGATTCACACTGGGGAGAAGTTATTCGGCTGTGATCACTGCGATAAGAAATTCTCACAAAAGGGCACATCTCAAAACACATTTATTGTCCCACACTGGGGAGAAGTTATTCGGCTGTGATCACTGCGAGAAAAAATTCTCACAAAAGTCCACGCTTAAAACACATATGCTGATTCACACTGGGGAGAAGTTATTCGGCTGTGATCACTGCGAGAAGAAATTCTCACTAAAGGTCCACCTCAAAACACATATGCTGATTCACACTGGGGAGAAGTTATTCGGCTGTGATCACTGCGAGAAGAAATTCTCACTAAAGTCCAACCTTAAAACACATATGCTGATTCACACTGGGGAGAAGTTATTCGGCTGTGATCACTGCGATAAGAAATTCTCACAAAAGTCCACGCTTAAAACACATATGCTGATTCACACTGGGGAGAAGTTATTCGGCTGTGATCACTGCGAGAAGAAATTCTCACAAAAGTCCACGCTCAAAACACATATGCTGATTCACACTGGGGAGAAGTTATTCGGCTGTGATCACTGCGAGAAGAAATTCTCACAAAAGGCCAACCTCAAAACACATTTATTGTCCCACACTGGGGAGAAGTTATTCGGCTGTGATCACTGCGATAAGAAATTCTCACAAAAGTCCACGCTTAAAACACATATGCTGATTCACACTGGGGAGAAGTTATTCGGCTGTGATCACTGCGATAAGAAATTCTCACAAAAGTCCACGCTTAAAACACATATGCTGATTCACACTGGGGAGAAGTTATTCGGCTGTGATCACTGCGATAAGAAATTCTCACTAAAGGGCCATCTCAAAACACATTTACTGTCCCACACTGGGGAGAAGTTATTCGGCTGTGATCACTGCGATAAGAAATTCTCACAAAAGTCCAACCTCAAAACACATTTACTGTCCCACACTGGGGAGAAGTTATTCGGCTGTGATCACTGCGATAAGAAATTCTCACAAAAGTCCACGCTTAAAACACATATGCTGATTCACACTGGGGAGAAGTTATTCGGCTGTGATCACTGCGATAAGAAATTCTCACTAAAGGGCCAATCTCAAAACACATTTATTGTCCCACACTGGGGAGAAGTTATTCGGCTGTGATCACTGCGATAAGAAATTCTCACAAAAGTCCACACCTCAAAACACATATGCTGATTCACACTGGGGAGAAGTTATTCGGCTGTGATCACTGCGATAAGAAATTCTCACAAAAGTCCACGCTTAAAACACATATGCTGATTCACACTAGATAGAAGTTATTTAGCTGTGATCACTAGGATAAGAAATTCATAATAAAGTCCAGACTCTCGGACAGAATGCAGAAGTCGCCTGGAAAGAAGAAAGAATACGGGATCTTGTTATAAGTTTATAGTTTTTGGACCGACAAGAAAACATTTGGGATAGGCCTGTGCGATATCAAGGGGTCAGGTTCCAGCTATAGATTGATTAATCATATTAAATATATATATATGTAAATTGTTCATTGTTACTATTAATGATTGTATATCCTATATTTTATCTATGTATAAATGGAGCCAATTTAGACAATAAATAACAATAGAAAGAAATATAAACCAAATTCGCATTTACTTACATTCTTATTTAACGATTCATCCATATACTTAATCTAATAATAAAATGTTTCCCCTAAAATCAACACCGAACTCCTTAAAAGTTATATACTTAATCAGATTTTGATTTTCCCTTTTAATAAATATAGGAATTTATATCAGCCTATAAACGCAATGTCAATCAATTTAACTATATAAAATTAATGTTTTGTCCGTAGATTGTTCCAAATCACGCCAAATTTTGGTGCTCATGTATCAAGCAAAGAAAGCAAGAAAACACCCTAAACAAAATTTCTGTCTCTCCGTATGTTTCCGTGGGTTCCGCGAAATAGTTTCTCATGATTCACGTAAAAACGGCTAAATGAGTGATTATTATGAAATTTCATATTTGGATCAGATGTCTTCTAATTTAAATACATTGCTTTATAACTTTTTGATATTTTGACCCCAAAAGTTGGTTTGGGAGGAGGGGGGCGCACTAATGGAAATTATCAAATAACTCGTAAACTATTAAGTCCATGACAAATTCTGTTTTCGACAAAGTTGTAGAGGATGTGATTTCTGACAAGTTTTGTTTAAAGAAATTCCCCCAAAAAATACCCAAAGAGAGCGGGGGAGGGGGGGGGTCAAAAAATGAAAATTATTGCCCTTGGGGTGGGAGTCCTGGAGGTATAGCTATAGAATTGAATAATTCAATACAAGGATTAAGAAAAAATAAACTTTTTCAGGACCTAAAATGAAGGGGTGCAATTTATTATAGCCTTAATTAACATAGAGTGAAAATACAATCAAGCAAGAATTCTGAAATTTGGCATACTGGTAAAGCCTGGAACATTAATAAAGGAGAAAATTGAAAAACCGAAACTTTCCCTTCTTCGTGGCCCTAAATGAAGGGGTGAAATGTATGAAAACCCGACCGGGTTTTTAACAGATATTTTATGAGAAATATTTAATCATTATTAATATAAATGTTAAAATGTAATTATTTAGATAAATTAAAGGATAAAACTTTTCAAAAATTAATGATATACTGTCCAAAAACATAAATGTGAAAAAGGGGACAAGTTCGGTACAAACGGCTTCGCCGACAAAAGTGTTAAGATGTAAACGGGTACCAAGTTCCATAGCAGTTGATTAAATAATAGCTATAGGGATCTACAACCTTCTTCAATTGATTTAAAAGAAAATTTGTTACGTTCTTTGATATTAAATTTATAACTTACCAAGTTTTATATCCAACTAAATTGTTTGTAGAATAAAATAGAACAACTAGCAAAGCTAAATTTTAAGCTTGTATTAAATATCATCACGTTAAACATAAGTTATTGACTATTATAACTTGCCAAGTTATAAATTTAATATCAAAGAACGTAACAAATTTTCTTTTAAATCAATTGAAGAACGTTGTTTATTTCTATAGTTATGATTTAAGCAACTGCTATGGTACACGTTAAGATCTCAACTCTTTTGTCGGCGAAGCCGTTTGTACCGAACTTGGCCCCTTTTTCATATTTATGTTTTTGTTTTAGATTTATTTATCGTAAATATAGAATTGAATAATTCAATACTAGAATTGAGAAAAAAATAAATTAGTGAATACATACACATAAAACATATTATAAAAAGCAAGCATCTTCATTTTCATATTTATTACAGACGAAGCACACCATTTCAGGGTTTATCCTGTGCCCAATCCATTCAGCCAAAAATACAGTGTTTTGTATTACCCATTTTAGCCTGATGAAAAATTCTCATCATCCGAATGAGGACCTTCATTTCTAGGATTCCCCCCTGATCAAAATCGATTAATTTATTAAGAGAGGAAAAGAAAAAATTTACCATTCTGTTATGATCCTCGCTAAAATAATAAACCTCCAGTTCCCCTATTAAGTTTTTATGCTATCCCGAATTTCTTCTGGGTCTAGTCTAAGCCAAATTTCTGTTTTATTCAAAATAGTGAAAAACTTTTTCATTTGAAAGGCCCAGTTTTAATCGAATGAATGATTCTTTCTGATCCTTACTAAGGGTAAATATTCTTTGGTAACCTATTTTGGGCAATCTATATTCAGGCATTAAAATAATTTTATATAGCCATTTTAGGACCCTCTTAAAAACGTGATTACCCTTTTTTGTTAAAATCCTTTTTTTATACACTCCTGAGCAAAGTAAATGGAATCCCTCTCTTTTCATTAATTCAATTATACTTTGTATATTTCTTTGTAATTTATTAGAAATTTAAATATTTTTTCTACAAGGTTCATTTTTCAGCATTTAATGGGCCCTCTACACTATGGCCCAACGTGAGCCAAACATGTTGACCATGTTGGCCACCAGTAAAACAAGTTAATTTGACGGTGACTCCACACAGTGGTCCAAGAGTTGGGCCAATGTCTATGGCCTTGTGGAACGACACCTAGCCACTGGCCACTTTCGTTGCGTAACATTGGCCCTCTTTCATATATCGAAAAAACCGCTCCGAAGACCAACCATCGCCAATCTCATCCCAGCGTCAACCAATGACCAATACAAGCCAACCCCCCTCTACACATTGGCGTTGGCTTGAATTGGCCCAAGTTGGCTCATAGTGTAGAGGCGGCATAAATTAAATGTAGAATGAAAACCTAATGGAAATATATTATATAATTAAGTGGATATCGATGAGGCAGTCCAAAAAAGAAGAAGATAATTTACACTATCTTTTTATTCATAAAACCGACGTTTCGGAGGCTATTCCCTCCTTCTTCAGGGTTTTGAAAAGTCAGTGAAGGAAATCAATGCGACATTCCCTCGTAAGTAATACTACATTATAATTCTGCTGAGAATGAAATACAATATATTATTGTTACTGCCACTGAAAGAGGAGACAGAGGGGAATGTCGCATTGGATTTCCTTCACTGACTTTTCAAAACCCTGAAGAAGGAGGGAATAGCCTCCGAAACGTCGGTTTTATGAATAAAAAGATAGTGTAAATTATCTTCTTCTTTTTTTGGACTGCCTCATCGATATCCACTTAATTCACTTATCAGTCCGTCTCCAAAAATTACTCCAATCTTATATTATATAATTATTATTATATTTGGGAATGAAAATTACATTTAATAACTCGCAAGGCAGGTGATTCCATTTCTTTGCTCGTGACTGTATAATGAAGCTAGGGAGTAGACCCATACAAAAAATACAGAGACTTTAAAAATTTTACATGGTCCAGTTCTATGTTGTCCTCTCTATTGAGACTCCCTGTTATTATTATTAAACCTTTTATTTTAGAGAAAGCGCCTGACGGAACGAGCGCTGCCAGGTAATTTTTTGTTTTAGTTAAGAGTTTCTTCTTTTGGTGCAGATAGCAGCAGCAATCAAAATATTCACAGGTACGTGTGGACAAGTAAATAAAAATAATGTTATTTTATATTTAATAAATTATAACATTGATTTATTTCCCAGAAACTTTGAGCACTTCAACATTAACGTATTGAATTATTGAGGCAGCTGCCCTCTTGCCCCCCCCCCCCCCCCCCCTGATAGGCCCTATATATATATATATATATATATATATATATATATATAACTCTTGGTTCACTATCAAAACGAGTCTGGTCCCAAGTGCACCAAAATAGGGCAGTGACCGGATAAAAGTTTTAACTTTCGCTTTCATTTAAATGTTAACATATAAACATTCTAAATAAAATTTATTATTGAAAAACTGAACAAAATTCATCTGTTTCGATTCCCCAAAGAATCAGACAGATGAGAATTGTAGTAAATTTATATATATATATATATATGTATATATTTAAGTATATCTCATTTAATAGTAAACGATTAAATATTACACTATTTTGTATTTAATTATTTATTTTATAACTATTATTCTCCGAATGAAATTAATATTTTTTTTTCTCGTCTTTAAGCAGTTAATTGAATAAAATTCTACCTTCCATATGCTTTAATATATTTGTTAGATATTATTGAATTAATATTCAAATTTTTTTAAAGCCATAGGGAAATCGTCTAACTGGTTTCTTTCATCTTATCAACATTAGTGGGAGATAAATTTAACCTAATTTATCGCGCGGAGAATTTACCACTGCTCGAAGCCCCTAAAACCTTAGTAAATTGGATATTGGATTGTATCTAAGTTTCTGAGATTGGCTCGTGATCCCGGCTTCTTTTCCTTCTACTCTGTTCTTTTCACGATGGAGGGGCCAGCCCATACAGGCCTTTAGGGGATGGACCTTCTGGTGTATCTCCTTCTCACATCAATATCATTAAAAAAAAATTCATTATTAATTAATCTATATTGTAAATTTAGGGGCCCTTATATGGTCGTATAGTAAAAGGGGGGTGGGTCAGACAAAGCCGGAAGGTCGGTTGGCCACCTCTCTCTAGTAGTTACCTGAATTTAAACAAAAGACACTTAATTTATTTGGGGAACCTTTCAGGAACGAAGTCAGTTAAATTTAATAAAAACAATATTTAATAAAGAAAATTGTACGTTTTGACATTGGTTACAGAATAATTAGATAAATGAATTCGACAATTTACAAGCAGCATAATTAGATAAATTTAATTTGTCGATTACATAAGGAGTGAACTGATAAAAACAGTAAATTTAAATTGACACTTAAGACTATAAACAATTGGTAATTATTATTATATCAACTATGTTTATCTAATTAAGCAACCAATATATATTGATAACCCATTTGGTTCCGAATTATATTATTATTTCATTAGGCATACTTATTTAATTAGACGCCCTATATATTGTTATATCTTTTAATTAGATAAGCAATCTATAGGGCCAAGATAGTTGTAACATGAACATTAATTAATAGACTTGAAGGATCTGCATGAGCTGGAGGGATATTTCGGGGCGAAATAATACTCAAACAAAGCTTCCTTTAATAATATCTTTATTTACAAATAGTAAGGAAATATGTACAGGTTGTTCGAAGCGATACTGGTCTCGAGAGTTTTGTGTGTTGCGAGGATGGACGCTGGTGTAGTACTGGTGCTGTGCGTATCGCTTCCGTCAGCTTGGTGGCGCTGGGGTGTTCACCTGAGCTCCCGCGATCTCTTGAAGTCTTATTGTGGGTCAATATGTTCCCCACAGACTTATTATATTGGTTTCTTTAATTAAACAAACATATCTGGTAACTATGAAATTATATTAATCATATATAATGAAGTACATTGTAATAATTTATCTCACACATACCTTGACGGCCGTCACATTCACAACGCTCCCTTGCGCTCACATACATACACACCGCTAGACTGTACTAGCCCAAAACCACACACTCCGCCACCCCATGGCGATCCACTCCACAACCGCCCAAGAACCAGCTCTCTCTCCGGGATCACAGATATCACCTCTCAACCCGGCTCTCTCCCCGGGGGTCACAAATATCTCCACCCCATTATCAGCCCCCTGGTCTCGCTCGTTGGGCCTAAAACTCCGCCTGCCCTTTGTGACTAAATCACCCCTAATCTGCCCTATGCTCCCACGTAACTCATCACCTCCCCTGAGCCCTCTCCTACACCCATAACATCACCCCTATTCTACCCTTAATTCTCTCGGGCAACCCCCTCTCTGCCCCCCATACCCTTCTCGCCCGAAGGCTTCGGCCCAAGTCCCCCAGTCCCTCTGCCAGGTTACCCTGTTTAGCTCTCTCTTCACCCACACACGAGATAAGCGGCGACCGTCGCCGCCTATCTCCCTCTCACTCGCACCTTCGCTAATGCTGGCTCTGCTAATTCCATTCTCTAATGTCTATTCGAACAAATTAGTCCTTTTTAGAGAATGGAAAATTACCAGGCTTGTTATTACAGTATTATGTACTAATCGAATGAAAATAATAAAAATAAGAATAAATATTCTAATTTCTTAATACTAATGGTTACTAAAAATAATACAGATAGGTGCACCCCCAATATCACTTCATCCCCCCCCCCCCATTTCCATAGTATTTACAATATTTTATTTGAAAGTATTTTATTACTTTAATAAGCTATAGTCTATAGAGCAGTGTTTCTCAAAGTGTGTTCCGCGGAACCCTGGGGTTCCATGAAAACACGCCAAGGGTTCCGCAAAAAAATTCACGGTAGGTGAAAAAATTCTAGCGTTCAAAAGGAAGGTGAAGTTTTGGATTAGTTGTGTGAATCGCAGAGATCTCGAGTGTTTTCCAGCTATGAAGGACATTTTGGAAGAAGATCTAAATACCAGTCAATAATATACCAAAATCGTTCATCACTTGGAATGTCTGAATAAATCAATCGAACAATATTTCACTGATGATAATTTCAAAAAACTGGAAAATAATTCCTGGATGAAAAATCCTTTTGTTGTTAGTGAAAAGCCATCCTCCTTTTCACACCAAGATTATGAAAATTTTATCGAAATATCTTCAGATTCTTCACTGCAGACAGCCTATAAAACGATGCCTTTGTCAAAATTTTGGTGTAGTTTAACAGGCGAATATCCACAGTTGACCCAGAAAGCTGTTTTAATTCTCTTTTACCATTTGCTACAACTTATTTGTGCGAGTCTGAATTCTCAACTTACTTATTAACAAAAAATAAGTACCGCAATAAGCTGGATGCAGAGTCGGATATGAGATTACAACTTTCATCAATAAGACCTGATATAAAGTATTTGTGTAAACACAAAAAACAGTATCATTCGTCGCATTGATGGCAATACCTATGAAAAGTTGATGTGTTCGAAAATGTTTTTTTTTCTTTTACTTACGGAAGTTTTGATTTAGTTACTGTTTAATATAGATATAGTGGGTGATTGTATAAATAAAAAAATATAAGACAATAAAAGTAGTGTTTCTTAATTAATTCACTCCATATAACTATATTTCAAAGTCAAAAAAAAAATGTTCCCATAACAACGCTTTAATCACAATATTATCGGGTTCCACGCTTACCTTCCAAACGGAAAAGGGTTCCACATTCGAAAAAGTTTGAGAAACACTGCTATAGAGGATTCTATGATCATGGAATAATATAAAATTCTTTTCATGTTTAGTTGAGTTTAAAAGCCATCTTATTTTCTTCTTATATTGATCTTAAATAGCTGCGAAAATTGTAATTGCTTATTGATAATTTATAGAACTTCTATAATATTGACATCACTTGTAAAATTACATCAAATTTTCTTTTTGAAATTGTTACTTTAATATAGATGAAAAAAGGTAAAGTTGTATATATATATATAAGTAGGATGGGTGTGCGGTAGATGAAAATCGTGTTCCACTGAAATGTGAAGTGTTTATTAATATATACAGATATTTACAATGAGTTTTATATTATTTACCTGAAATGTGAAACTCGAAATTTCAGGTCCTTTATTTAGTTTTAACAATGATGTTTATTTGAAATGAATTTATATAATATCTAGTTCTTAAATATTGTATATTAACAATTGTGTTTGAAATGAGCGTTTTAAATTGACTCTCTACTGCTTGATGTCTCAATCTATTATGTCGCTTGCTTGTGCTTGTCTTCCCCTTCCACTCGTCTTCATGTGTGGGTGTTTCGAGCTTACATATATATATATAAAAGAAAAAAAAAATTTATTGGTTGTTTTTATAAATTAAAAAATAGAAAACTTTTATAAAAAAAAAAACAATCCAATGACATTGAATAAACGTGTTTTGGATTGTTTTTTTTTATAAAAGATTTGTATTTTTATTTAAATACCTATATACATATATATATATAAATCAACGATCATGCTTTTCACAAAATATTATTTATTTATTATTAATGATCGTAGAATTTTACAATAAAATAAAATGAATTGAAGAAGCGATATCTCGAGATAAATAAAAAATCTCCAAAATATAATTTAAAAGATACTTGAATAAAAAAATTGGCCAAAACTATAAGTCATTTCGGTTTACAAAAAAGCCCAAATAAGTGAATATTTAAAAAATTATATTTTTCGATATAATAACTGTTTTGTCAAAATGTCTGTTCGTACGTTACCAAATTATTGTGTAGCTCAAAATCTAGTGTGAATATCAAAACCAAATTTCACATGTAGATTTGGTGTAGTAAATTTAAGAGCTGATTAGATTTTGGTGAACATCGACCCAAAATCAATGGGTGGGGAAGGGGGTTAAAAATATAATATTTTTAAATTAATAAAAACAAGAAAAATTAAATATACTGCAAAATAAACCTTTACTAAGGAAAAATAGACCCTTTGAGCAAATTCAACCAAATTTCGTAAACATAATCAGTGGCACACCGGAAGACTAAAAATGCAAAAATTATCCACCCAAAATTGGGGGGGGGGGGGGCTTAAATAATTATGAATAATTTTATTAAATATTAAATATAAGGGAGGGGTCAGGGTGTATGGTAAAGTCCTGTGGATGGCCACATCAGTTAAATAACCTCATAGAGTATAAATATATAGAATTAATAATAGCAAAACATTTAAATATCTTCAAAATGCTTATAAAAAACTGACACTATTTATTCATTGATAACAAAATTTAATTAAAAATAAAGTTATTTTCCTTATTTGAATAATCACTTCTTGATGTTTCTTTAGAACATAAAGATGTGTGATAACAAAATACATATTTCAAAAAAACTTTACCTTCATCAGTATATTTACCAATTTCCTATTTTGAAGACTAAACTGTAACAATTAAAATCTCGATATTTCAATGAATTTATTGTAAGATGCTGTTTTTTTGATGTTGTTGTTAATATAAAACTCAGACATTTGAAATAGGTCTTCTAGATTGAGAAATAGTCGTAGTTAGTGGCCGGTTAAAATTCGAAATATATCTAGAATTTAATTTCTTTAAAAAATGAACGCGATTAATTAAATCTCAATTATCAAAGTGTCATTCATTATTTATATTATTTACAAGCTGCGAGGTCCTCCTTCGGCGGTCCTCTTGCTAAGCAGGGTGCTACACCCCCTGGACTCCCGCACCAAGGGCATTAATTTTGATTTTTTGACCCCCCCCCCCCCCCACACACCTCTTTGGGTATTTTTGGGGGAATTTCTTTAAACAAAAGTTGTCAGAAATCATATCCCCTAAAACTTAGCTCATAACAAAATTTGTCATAGACTTAATAGTTTAAGAGTTATTTGATAATTCCCATCAGTGACCCCCAACCCCCTTTTACGGTCAAAATATCAAAACATTATAACAATGTATTTAAATTAGAAGACATTGGATCCAAATAAGAAATTTCATAATAATCCCTTCAGCCGTTTTTACGTGAAACGTGAGCAACAATTTACATAGATATATTTGATATGATTAATCAATCTGTAGCTGAACCTGACCCCTGATATCGCACAGGCCTATCCCAAATGTTTTCTTGTCGGTGCATAAACTATAAACTTATAACAAGATCCCGTATTCTTTCTTCTTTGCGACTTTTATGGGTGCAATTCTGTCCGAGAATCTGGACTTAATTATGAATATCTTATCCTCGTGAGACGTATCCAGTGTGAGACAATAAATGGGTTTTGAGGTTGGATTTTCGTGAGAATTTCTTCTCGCAATGATCACAGCCGAATAAGTTCTCACCAGTGTGAATCAGCATATGTCTTTTAAGCGTGGACTTTTGTGAGAATTTTTTCTCGCAAAGATCACAGCCGAATAACCTCTCCCCAGTGTGAATCAGCATATGTGTTTTGAGGTTGGACTTTAGTGAGAATTTCTTCTCGCAATGATCACAGCCGAATAACTTCTCCCCAGTGTGAATCAGCATATGTGTTTTAAGCGTGGACTTATGTGAGAATCTCTTATCGCAGTGATGACAGCCGAATAACTTCTCCCCAGTGTGGGACAATAAATGTGCTTTGAGGTTGGACTTTAGTGAGAATTTCTTCTCGCAATGATCACAGCCGAATAACTTCTCACCAGTGTGAATCAGCATATGTGTTTTAAGCGTGGACTTATGTGAGAATCTCTTATCACAGTGATGACAGCCGAATAACTTCTCCCCAGTGTGAATCAGCATATGTGTTTTAAGCGTGGACTTATGTGAGAATCTCTTATCACAGTGATGACAGCCGAATAACTTCTCCCCAGTGTGGGACAATAAATGTACTTTGAGGTTGGACTTTCGTGAGAATTTCTTCTCGCAGTGATCACAGCCGAATAACTTCTCCCCAGTGTGAATCAGCATATGTGTTTTAAGCGTGGACTTATGTGGGAATCTCTTATCGCAGTGATGACAGCCGAATAACTTCTCCCCAGTGTGGGACAATAAATGTGTTTTGAGGTTGGACTTTTGGGAGAATTTCTTATTGCAGTGCTCACAGCCGAATAACTTCTCCCCAGTGTGGGACAATAAATGTGTTTTGAGATTTCCCTTTAGTAAGAATTTCTTATCGCAGTGCTCACAGCCGAATAACTTCTCCCCAGTGTGAATCAGCATATGTGTTTTAAGCGCGGACTTATGTGGGAATCTCTTCTCGCAGTGGTGACAGCTGTATATCTTCTCTCTACTAGAATGAATCACAAAATGTTTATTCAAGGAACTTTTGGTAGTATATATGTTTGCACATTTGCTATATGTGAAAGGTCCTTTCTTTGACGAGCTCTGAATATCTATCGCACTTTCTGTTTTTTCTTAAATGATACTTCAGTTAAATTACAATTAATTTCGTTTTGATAAGTCATGATTATAGGACGTTGAAATTGCCTATTACTATTTAAGGGTAGATTGGCTGCATGCTGGTCAGGTATATAAAATAAATAAATAAATCTCTGGCTCGACAACCCTTCATGGGTCTTGGCCTACTGAATTGGTTGCTGTCCTAATTGGAAACAGTACCGAGGGGTCAAGTGGTTAGCTCAACGCACATCTACAACCTTCGTTTCAGTGTTCTTAACCGGGATTCGCTACTTCTCAATCAAGCAGCTACTCATTTATCCTCACGATGCTGAGTGAACCCCGTTCCAGACCCTATACTTACAGAAAAATTTCTGAGCATAGCCGGGAATCGACCCCGGCCCCTCCTTGTTGGCAGCTAGCCATGCTAACCACAACACCAATGAGGCGGCGGTCAGGTATATGACTCTCGTATTAAGATAATTCGACAAAAGCACAAACGCACTTTTCGAAGTAATAATCCTCCACAGTTTTGTATTTGTCTATAGTTGTAGTGGGGCAGTCGGCGCCTAAAAAAGTAAACACAAAGTGAATTTGTGTATTCTGAATTTTACTTTATGGCCAAGTAATGTAATCGAGCATGAAAAATTAGTTCTTTTGATTCGTTTTTTTTTCGAAATATCAAAAAACGGCTCAAAACTATTTTTATAAAAACATTTAAAGGAAATCATGGCGTTTTACTCAACAAGAAACAGTTAGGCCGGATATTTCAATGTCCATTTATTCAGTTTTTCTGTCTAAATAAAAAAATAAATTCACCTTTAACTATTCTATTTCTCCTCAATATCAAGTTTAATTTCATGTAGAAACATTTCGTTTGTTGTTTTTCTAGAAATTCTTTGCTAATATAGTAGGTACATCATTTTATATTAACACCGCACATAAAAAAGGGACCTGAAAAAGAAGGAAATAAAATTATTATAGAGCTGAGTATTAATATAAAATTTATCATAAAAAAATATCTAGATTTAAATTTTTATTGAAATGTCTTTTATTATTAATACTATTTAAATAATATTTGAAAAATATTAATTTCATTTAATTTAACAAAAATACAAAAAATATTTTATTCCTAATTTTATATAGTTGAAATTGAAAGCCACCCTTTAAAAAAATATAACTCACTTGATACATTTTTGAAACTTTTCTGTTTTTTTTTTTTTTTTTAATTTACCATACAGAGCATGGTCAAGTATTTCCGTGCATTAAAATACTGGGTTTTTTTGATTCGTTTTTTCGAAATATCTCAAAAAACGGTTGATATTTGATTAAAATAAGTGAATATCAAAAAAAAAAAAAAAAATATTTTTCGAAATAATAACTGTTTTGTCCAAATGTCTGTTAGTACTTTACCAAATTTTTGTGGACGAGCTAGCTCAAAAACTAGTGTGGATATCAAAACCAAATTTCACATGTAATTTTGGTGCAGTGAGTTTAAGGTAGTTGTTCCGCCAAATGCGTTTTCTTAGGATTTTTTTGAAATTTAGACAGATTATTATTTAAATACTTCTGCATCGATTGGTGCCAAAACGAAATTTATAAACAATATGCTTCCGGAGATATTAAATTTCAAATGATAGAGTTTTTCAGACTCTTTATACATTGCCCTATAGGGAAATATCGGAAAATTTACATCCATATTTAATTATAATTAAGAAACTCTTCTTACCAATATTATAAAAAAAACTAAACCAACAATAAACAATAGATAATTTAAGACAATTTTGATTCATAGTTACAAAACAGTTTCTGAGATAATAATGAATAAATAA
>JAKCPI010031849.1:0-51568 GCA_023213315.1 Euborellia annulipes | reverse complement strand
GTGTGAATCAGCATATGTCTTTTAAGATTGGACTTTTCTGAGAATTTCTTATCGCAGTGATCACAGCCGAATAACTTCTCCCCAGTGTGAATCAGCATTGTCTTTTAAGCTTGGACTTTTGTGAGAATTTTTTCTCAAGTGATCACAGCTGATTATCTTCTCTGTACTAGAATGAGTCACAAAATGTCTTTTCAAGGAATTTTTGGTAGTATATTTGTTTGGACATTTGCTACATGTGAAAGGTCCTTTCTTTGAAGAGCTCTGAATATCTATCGTACTTTCTGTTTTTTTCTTAAATGATACTTCAGTTAAATTAGAATTAATTTCGTATTGATGCGTCATGATTACAGGACGTTGAAATTGCCTATTACTATTTAAGGGTATATCGGATGCATGCTGGTCACGTATATGACTCACGTATTAAGATATTTCGACAAAAGAACAAACGCACTCTTCGAATTAATAATCCTCCACACTTTTGTATTTGTCTATACTTGTAGTGGGGCAGTCGGCGCCTAAAAAAATAAATAAAATGATATTTTTAATACAAAGTGAATTTGAGTATTCTGAATTTTACTTAACCATACAGAGTATTGCCAAGTAATGTAATCGTGCATGAAAAATTAGTTCTTTTGATTCGTTTTTTTTTCGAAATATCAAAAAACGGCTCAAAATTATTTTTATAAAAAAATTTAAACGAAATCATGGCGTTTTACTCAACAAGAAACCCTTAGGCCGGATATTTCAATGTCCATTTATTCAGTTTTTCTGTCTAAATAAAAAAATAAATTCACCTTTAACTATTCTATTTCTCCTCAATATCAAGTTTAATTTCATGTAGAAATATTTCCTTTGACCTTTGACTAGAAATTCTTCGCTAATATAGTAGGTACATCATTTTACATTAACACCGCACATAAAAAAGGGACCTGGAAAAGAAGGAAATAAAATTATTATAGAGCTGAGTATGAATATAAAATTTATCATAAAAAGATATCTAGATTTAAATTTTTATTGAAATGTCTTTTATTATTCATACTATTAAATAATATTGGAAAATATTAATTGAATTTAATTTAACAAAAATAGAAAAATATTTTATTCCTAATTTTATACAGTTGAAATGGAAAATCTCCCTTTAAAAAAATATAACTCACTTGATACATTTTTGAAAATTTTCTGTTGTTTTTTACTTTCTCATAGAGGGTATGGTCAAGTATTTTCGTGCATGAAAATAGTGGGTTTTTTGCTTCGTTTTTTCGAAATATCTCAAAAACGGCTGATACTTGATTAAAAAAAGTGAATATCAAAAAAAAAAAAAAAAAAAAATTCGGTATAACTATTTTGTCAAAATGTCTGTTCGTACGTTACCAAATTTTTGTGGACGAGCTAGCTCAAAAACTAGTGTGAATATCAAAACCAATTTTCACATGTAATTTTGGTGCAGTGAGTTTAAGGTAGTTGTTCCGCCAAATGGGTTTTCTTAGGATTTTTTTGAAATTTAGACAGATTATTATTTAAATACCTCTTCATCAAATTTTGAACAATTTATGAGCAATAAAGTTCCGGAGATATTAAATTTCAAATGATAGAGTTTTTCAGACCCTTTAACATTACACTATACGGGATATTTACATACATATTTAATTATAATTAAGAAACTCTTTTTACCATTTTTATAAAAAACTAAACCAACATTAAACAATAACCAGTAGATATTTTAAGACAATTTTAATTCATACAACACAGTTTCTGAGATAACATTGAATAAATAATAAAAAATGTATAAAAAAAATTTACACTAAAAACAATTTGGCAACAGCGCATTTATTTAACCCGCGAAAGATGTATAAAGCTCGCATACGCTAGATTTATCCATAATTATAATTTTCATAAGGTGTAACGTAGGCGTTGATTACATTTGTTTAAAAATAACAAAACGATTTTTATAGAAATTTTTTAACTTTTAAAATGTATTTTGTTCTGTCATTTTAATATAAAAATATTCAAGCTCTTACAATGGTGCCAGATTTGTCAAACGAGCTCGGGATTGGCCAGAATCGGTACATAAACCTCAAAAAGTTTTGGGCTTATGAATTATGAATCCTTATTGTTTTTTCTATAGGTATACTCTAGCATTAACTTTTTGTTAGTATTGTCGCGAAACAACTACCTTAAAGCTGATTAGATTTTGGTGCACATCGACCCAAAATTAAGGGGGGGGGGGGGGTAAAAATTAATATTATATTTTTTAGAAACAAGAAAAATGAAATATACTGCAAAATGAACTTTTAATAAGGAAAATAGACCCTTTGAAAAAACTCAACCAAACTTTGTAAACATAATCAGTGGCACACCGGAAGACTAAAAATGCAAAAACTAACCACCCAAAATGGGGGGGGGGGGGTGTGACAGGCCCAAAATAATTATAAATGATTTTATTAAATATAAGAGAGGGGTCATGGTGGCCACATCTCTTAATTAACCTCTTAGAATATAATAATAGAATTAAAATAATAGCAAAACATTTGAATATCCTCGAAATGCCTATAAAAAACTGACACTATTTATTCATTGATCTCAAAATTAAATTAAAAAATAAAGCCATTTTCCTTATTTGAATAATCACTTCTTGATGTTTCATTAGAACATAAAAATGTCAGAAAACAAAATACATATTTCAAAAAAACTTTACCTTTATCAGTATATTGACCAATTTCCTATTAGAAACATATTAAATAAGTAATTAAATATAATTTGAAAAGAATGTGATGATTGAATATTATATTTATATTAATTGTATTTGATGACAAAACAATAAAATAGCTAACCTATATGGATGGGATATTTGCAGGCTTTGTTCTTTATTCCAGCCTCCGTGAAGATATATATATATATTGTTGTAATTTCAATTAATATAGATAAAAACAATTTGTTAAATAAATTGATAGAAAACTTTATTTGGAATTATGAAATTGTTTTCCTATAATTATTAGTAAATAATGTAAAACCAATTTTGCCAATGACAAACAAAAAGACACTAGTATGTGATCACGTGACGAGTTGGCGTCATTGCGATAGTGGCGCCAATTTTGAATTTAAAAGAGATGGATTTAAAAACTTGTCTTTAAAAGAAATCGGTTAAAAAAATTTTTAAGAAAAAAATAAAACCGACTTCAAAAAATTAAAAGCAACAAATAAAATACACTAAAAGGTATAAAATAATTATTATCTTATTTAGTTACAACTAAACTACGAAATATTAACATGAAATTACTTTTTGAAGTCGGTGCCAAACAAACTATACATATAAGCGAGCTTACCAACCAAACGTACTAAGTAAGATCCGTCGAGTGCGATTCATAAAAGACATCTGTTTGGCACCGACTTAAAAAAGTAATTTCATGTTAATATTTCGTAGTTTAGTTGTAACTAAATAAGATAATAATTATTTTATACCTTTTAGAGTATTTTATTTGTTGCATTTAATTTTTTGAAGTCGGTTTAATTTTTTTCTTAAAAATTTTTTTATTTTTCTCTTTTTAGTGATGTTATTAATAGTGATCATATCATCAGAACTTGACCAAATTAATATGGCACCATCCCTAAGATACCCCCTTTCTAATAAAAAAAGAATCATTGAAATCGGTTCATAAACAAAAAGTTAGTCTTAAACAAACCTAATAAAAAAGGTCTAATACCTATAAAAAAATGGTACCAATCGGAAGGTAGACTAGACCCAATGCAAAAAAAATTTCAAAATCGGTTCACAACTGGCGGAGATATGAGGTAACATAGGCTCAAAACAAAAAAAAAAAAAAAAAAATTCAGTCGAATAGAGAACCTCATCCTTTTTTTAAGCGCCAATTTCGTTGTCAAAAGGGTTCCCCCACTCTGCCAACCTCTTCCTCCACTATTTTAGTTAATTGAGCGCTCCTAGGGCGCAGCACTCAACGAAAACCCGGGGCTTTTAAAATATAATTTGATTCCGTCTAATCGGGTTTTAATTAAAAGTGCAGTAGATCAATATTAATGTAATTATAAATATTATAATAATATAATAAATATTATTAATATTATTTTCAATATTTTTATTAAATCAAACCACTTAATAGAACCGAATATGTGCAAATCTACTCCGGTTCGGTTAGTATATAATCAGCAAGTTTTTAGACGGCTGACGACAACCGAACCGTCTAAAAACCAACCCGAAAAGGAGCTATACGAACCCAACCGAGCCGAATTGAATATATACTAACCGAACATCCAAAACCTTAATTTATATATATATAGTAGATTATTGTGCAAAGAACGTGACCTTATTATTAGCGAATAAGATATTTAGTAAAATAATGAGAATGTCAGAAATAATATATTAAAACGTACAAATATAGGTTAGAAACATGTTTGTTTACATTTTATATCAACAATAGATGAAAACATAAATGTAAACAAGTTTGATATTTCAACAATTATTAACAATTAGCATTTAACCTAATTAAAGAGACCCCAAAGAAAGCATTAATTATTATTTAGATGGATATTAAAATCAAAGAGTTTTTAAGAAACTATTTAAAAAATATAATAGCCAAACATTTGACAATTCAGTTGTGTAATAATAAGGTATTTTTAAAAACCAACCTATTCTTTGTTAAAAAGTATTTAACGATTTTTGTCATAATTCACTGTTTGACTGTCTTTATCAAATTATTTCAGCCGGTGACGAAGTCATAAATAAATTGACGAAACGTCCGGCATATATTAAATGATAGAACTCTGTTTTTAATTTGATTTTTTTTTGTTCAAATTCCTATAGTTTTTCCATTTTAATAATTTAATTATGAATACGATTAGTGAAACATTATTATTATTTTATTTTATTAAAAAAATTGTTGGTTAAGACATTGGATCACCTATCCTAATAATAAATTGAAATATAATATTAAATATTCCCACATATATCCTCTGTCAGTCTGCTAAGAGCCGTCAATGCGAACGGTCGTGGCTAGAGGCATCCAATGTTATCAAAGTGTTTTTTTTTATTTCTGGACTAAGATCTTTGGAAGCAGCGGAGCGATAGCACGCAGATAAGCATACCTGTTGCTTACTTTTTATTTTTATAATAATTATCATTTATTTGTGTTTGTTTTACCTATATAATCTATTCTTGTATAGAAGAAAACATTCATAAAAATGAAATGCCCTGAGGGGTCTCCCCCTCAGGGTATCGTAACTCTATAATAGATTTTTGTGATAATGAATATCGAAATACCGATACTGGACCATTTTTCATTTTCTTAGAAAAAAAAATCACAATTAAATATTTTATCGATAAGGATGGAAATGAAATTCTCATAGATGAAGATACTCTACTTGGAGATATTGATGAAATCAAATCCAAAACAATATCTAAACCTATCCACCCAATGGTGTTTGGTAAATTTATTTACCAAAATATGAATAAATTCAACCACTCTATCCTTGGAATCTCACAAATTAACAAATTCAAAATTAGAATCCAGTTCCAAACCTCGCCCGGCCTGGACTTTATCTCCTATTAGATAAATTGTTTTTGGGATCAAGGTACCTTCCCTCCATCCTGGTCTACTTTCAAGATCATTATGGTACCTAAAATCAATAAGGATTTATCCTTAGCAACTTCCTATAGGCCTATTGCACTTGCTTCGTGTATTGAGAAAATTCTGGAATCCATGCTTAAATCCAGATTGGAATGGTGGTTAGAATACAACAACATTCTACCCGTCTCTCAGCATGGATTCCGAAAAGGCAAGTCCGCTCTTGACAACCTTTGTATTTTGTATCAAGATATACAAATCTCATTTCTCGAAAGAGGTATAACCTCTGCATTATTTCTCGATATTAAAAATGCTTTTGATACAGTAAATATTGATTTATTAGCTGAGGATCTCTTTTCTTTAAATCTCCCCAGTAAACTTGTTAATTTCGTTTGCAAATTGTACCACTCCCGCGAAATCTTTATCTTTAACAAGTCTTCCTCATTAGGCCCTCGAAGAGCTACATGTGGTCTACCCCAAGGGCTCATTTTGTCCCCACTTTTATTCAGCCTATATATTAAAGACCTAGAAAAACAAATAGGTCCGGATGTTAAGTTCCTGATGTTTGCAGACGATTTGATAATTTACACGTCCTCTAATTCTATTGAAACAAACTCTAACAGATTATCTTCAACATTGGACAACGTAATTAAGTTTCTCCTCAAAAAAGGTCTGGAAATTGCATATGACAAAACTCATGCTATGATTTTTACTAGAAAATATAAAGTTGAGATCCCTTCTTTTATCAGACTTAATAATCGCGAATTTGAAGTGAAAACCTCTCTTAAATTCTTGGGCCTTTTACTTGACCCCAAACTAACATGGAGACCTCATATTAATGCTATAATTAAAAAGTGTGAAAACAAGGTAAACATTCTTAAAACAATTGCAAAAACCAGCTGGGGTTCTGACCCCTCTTCCATCCTCCTCCTATACAGATCTTTAATTAGACCTGTCCTTGATTATGGTTCTCAAATCTTTCATAATACCTCCTTATCCATTCTAATAAAATTAGACCGAATACAATACAGATGCCTAAGAATATCCCTCGGAGCTCTCAGATCCACTCCAACTAACTCCCTGCTAATTGAGGCCAAAGAAATGCCCCTAAACATTCGGCGTCAACTATTAACGAACAATTATATACTGAATAAGATGATTATGAATGATCATACAACTTTGAGCCCAATTATTAATCATAAAAGTCTTTTAGACACTAGATTTTATAACAAACCCGCAACATCATTTATAAAAAGTTACAATTTTATCCAACAGTTTAGCATTACCAAATACTCCAAATATTTTTTATTTGATTATGACTACTCAATTCAGACCTATTCACCAAATGTATTCTATTTGCCCTTCAAAAAGGATTCTTCAAATATAAATGATATATTTTGTGAATATACAGCTAAAAACTTTCCGGATATGACTAGAATATTTTGCGATGGTTCTAAGATGGACTCAGGGACTGGTTGTGCGATTTGGTTCCCTAAAAATAAATTTAGTAAAATGATCAGACTCTCAATTAATACATCTATTTACAAAGCTGAAGAATATGCCATTCTACAAAGTCTTGATATAATCAAATCCCTTGGAGATAAAAATTACATCATATGTTCAGACTCTAAGTCCACTCTAAAAGCAATAGAATGTTTTAATAAAGGTAATTATACACCTTCATTAATTCCGGAGATCATTTCCAACCTCGAAATCCTATCTCGCTCAAAAATTTTAGTGAATTTCCTTTGGATACCGGGACACTGTGGAATCTCGGATAACTCCATTGTAGATCGCCTCGCCAAGGACGCAGTCTCCAATGGGATATTTCATCACCTTAATGATAATCAGTCTGATATGAGAAATCGTATTAAGAAAAGAGCTTACGTTGATTGGCAGAGCTATTGGGAGTCGTCTGCACAATCCAAAGGCAGACATCTTTTTTGTATAATGCCGAAAATACCACGTAGACCCTGGTATGATTCCTGCCCTTTGTTTAGAGGTCTGATTGTGGAAATAATCCGTTTAAGGTTGGGTCACACGATCACCCCCCAGTATTTACACAGGATGGGTTTGAGAGAGAACCCACTATGTGTGTGCGATTCCGGTGAGGTTGGTGATCTTAATCATTTCTTTCTTGGTTGCGCAAGAATAAAAAATAAAGTCGAAAATTTTTTTCAATCAAATGGTAAATTATTGGTGCATCCAACCAATATGCTTCTTATTCTAAAATATTTCTTTGAAAACCCGAATAATTTAAAGTTGTTTTATAAATTCATTATCTCAATAAGACGAGAATGTAAAAACTTGTGATTTTTCTTTTTTATATTTATTTATTATTGGTTAATCTAAGAGTTCAGACTCTGATTTTGTCTATTATTTATTAGTAATTACTATAAATATATGTATTATAATTTGTTAAAAAAGCTATCTCATAAAATTTTTATATTATGTATGACTAATGTTCTACCATCTAGTTTGTTACATATCCTTTGATTTATTGAACTGTAAAAAAAACATTGTAATACTTTCTTCATAATGTAATGTATATATATTTATGTAATTTTATGTATTTTGTTTGGCCTAATGACCTAATGTTCTCTGTAACAAGGTTATATTTTAATAAAAAAAAAACTCTGTCCCTATCTCTCCTCCTCCCACATATTCCCTCTGTCCCTATCTCCCATCTTTCATACCCCTCCAACTCTCCCTATCACTTCCCCCTCTTATATGCCACTCGAGAGCAATTAGGGCAAGCTATTCTTAGCTTATCTTTCGAGATAATCTTAATCCGCTTATAATGTACGTCATACTATTTCCATTTATCACTTTTAGATAAAATGCTAGATAAAATCATGTATAACAAAATGTTAAAGGCCGTACTGGAAGCTATTTCAATGAAGCAACACGGTTTTATACCGGGTCGTTCCACAGTTACGAACCTGACATTGTTTACAAATTCAATATTTTCCAGCTTAAACATAAACAAACAGCTTGATACAATCTACTTAGATTTTAAGAAAGCTTTCAATCTGATAAACCTCAAAATACTATTATTAAAGCTAAGCCAATATAATTTATCTTCTTCTATAATTAGATGGCTTGGCGATTATCTATTCGAGAGAAACTCTTATGTACAAATTAAAGGTACAAAGTTTATTGCTCCATCTGAGACGACGTTAAAAGTCATCGTGTCAGAAAGCATTTTAATTCATTTCTCTGACGCTGAGTGGTGCCACCATCGCGCCTGAATTTTTAAAATAGTTTCAAATGCAGGTGGCGCAGCTGTCCCTCTCAGATAATTTTTGCCTCTTTTCTAAAGATATTTAAAATTAAATTTACTCTGTTTAGATATTCCCCTAAGATTATTAATACAAATTAATATATATATATATATGCAAAACTCGGACTTATAA
Organism: Euborellia annulipes; assembly: GCA_023213315.1. Lineage (NCBI taxonomy): Eukaryota > Metazoa > Arthropoda > Insecta > Dermaptera > Anisolabididae > Euborellia > Euborellia annulipes. Next base: position 42,576 of record JAKCPI010031849.1, on the reverse strand, counting down.
GATTATTTATTAAATTATTAATTGAAAGTTTTCTCTTTGAGTAGCAGAATTTTTATAAATTGAAGGAGACAATAAAAGAGTGTCTTTTGATGGACAATTTTCCAGAAAAAAAAGTGAATACATACATGCATATTTGTCAAACAAAAGTGTTGATGAGACCTTCAGTTTAAAAATCAATAACAGATTTTTTTAAGAGCTCTGACAATGTATATTTGACGTTTGACGACTCCCTGTGAACCCGCTTTTATGCTTAGTATAAATTAAAAGAGAGCAGCAAGCTCTGTACATTTTACCTGATCCGACATAATTTTATATATAAATATGCAATCAGAGGCGATCATACAGGTATTTACAGAAGCTAGGCAGAAAGACTCAGATGCAAGAGTGTAGTCATGATTAAATCTTGACATTGGATTATCAGTAAGTGATGCTAACTTTCTTAAAACTTTGTACTGAACTCTCTCAATCCTATCAATGTCACCCCTCAAATTCGGTCTCCCAACAGATGCATACATAAGTATAGATTTAGTTAGAGTTGAATATAAGTATTTAATCACATTAGGACTTTTGAATGATTTAGTGCTACGAGATATAAAACCCCAACTCTGATTAGCATTATCCACCACATATGTGATGTGCTCTTTAAAGGTGAGTTTGGAATCGAAAATAACTCCAAGGTCTTTAATAGAGTTAACTCTAATACAGGTAGTGCCATTTTCGAGTATATAATTGAATATAAAGTGGTTAGGTTGTTTAGAAAAACTAATAGTCAAACATTTATCAAAGCTTAGGAAAAGCAGGTTCGCATCACACCAATTTATTATTTTATTCAAGTCAGATTGCATTCTTAGGCAATCTTGTTCAGCAGAAATCACTAAAAATAGCTTTATATCATCCGCAAATAATAATACATTACAAAATTCAGATATGTTTGCTAAGTCATTAATAAATAATAAAAATAGTAACGGACCAAGATGATTGCCTTGGGGAATACCAGATGGAGAGACGTCGCTAAAAGTCATCCTGTCATCCAGCATTCTAATTCATTTCTCGGCCTCTGAGTAGTGCCACCATCGCGCCTATCTGCCTCTTATATATATATTTCAAATTCAGACAATAATTTTTTCGCTTTCACAAAGTTAATACTATTTGTCTACTTAAATTGAATCTAGCAAAAATATTAAAAATTTATCAATTATTTATTTTATAATAGCCTTTTTTGGTAAGTAAAATATTTTATTAGTATTGAAATTAAAATTATATTTTTATAAAATAGAAGTTCTGAAAGGCCTCAATTATTAAAATTCATCCAAACGATGCGAGGTATATTTTTTCTGTTACAATTAAACCAACAACCAGGATAAGAACAATTTTTTATTTAGTTTGGTTCAAAAATCTATCCAATCTTTTGCCAAATTTGTAAAATATTGTTGCTAAATTATGTATAAACACTAGGTGGGACCTAAGGTCCTATGTTTGTATACTTTGTTAAATAAATAAAAAAAAAAAAATAAATAAAATATATAGAATGCTGCAATGTTGCTGCAATATTCCTTTCTGTCTGGATTTATACCTCGCATCGTTTGGGTGAATTTTAAATTTATATTTCTTTCTAATTATTTTCAGCCAATGGGTAGCCTCTGCTGAATAAAAAACTCCCAATTATTGAAAACGTTTCGGCTTTAATAATTAAATAATGCCATCATCAGTTCCTAAGAGCTGAAAAAAGCGATAGAGCACACATGTAAAAATACAATAAAAATTTTTTACAAAAAATCCAAAGTTGTTAATTACAAAATTATATCTTACAGTATTAGCGACACAATTAATTTTATAAAGAAATTCTACGCAGGCAGAGTTGTTATGGATTTTATCATAATATACAAAATTATATGAAATATAAAATGGTACATAAATCTTGGTGTGCTCTCACTAGATATGCGCAACATCTCAAGTACAAATACAGCAAATTTTCATTTCATTCAATTAATAATAACATTATGAGGACATTGATCTAATTAGGATCACTGACCCCTCACAAACATCTCTCAATTAAAAGGATTTCTCAAAAGAATTAATAAACATTAGAATATGAAATTTGAATTTAAAATGACAATATATAAAAATAAAAATAATTTTTTTTTTATAATTATTTCCTTTTTTCTCAATGTTTACTATACTTGGGCAGCAGTATTTGTCAATGCCTACTTGTCAATATAAATAATATATAAATAATATATAAATAATAAATAATAATATATAAATAATAAATGAAATAAGATGTGATTAATTTCTTCTTCTGTACGCAAAGAAAAGCGAATTTAATATTTAATTTTTGAATGGTGAGGGGAGGGAGACGAATAATTATCAATGTCAATTAACTGACACTCTCGACTCCCTAGCCCATCGTAGATCTGTCTCCGCCCTTTCCCTTTTTTATAGATACTACCATGGCTTTTGTTCTGACGAAATTAAATCAATAATCCCACCAAGGGCTTCATTTGCGCGAAATACACGATTTTCTAAAACTCAACACCCCTACGCGCTTAAACTGGATACTAATCGAACAAACGCATTCGCCAATTCATTTATCCCCATGATATCTAGAGACTGGAACTCTCTTCCCCCGACCGTCTTTCCAGCAACTTATGACCTTCAATCTTTCAAGACCAGCATCCACAGATACCTTCGACTTCTACCCAATCACTAAATCTCCCCTTATCTTCACATTACAAGGGTCCACCACGGACTACAGAGGTTGTACCTTCTTGGTGCAACTTCTTCTTGTATCAGTATCTTTATAAAAAAAAAAAAAATGTATTAAATGTTTCTTAATTTAAAATCAATTCGAGTCTTTCATTTCAAAATTCGAGTTCAAATTACAATTATATTTCAAATTTGCCGACGGCATCAGCGCCCCCTTCGGCAGCATTACGTTAGCGTTGCTGCAAATTAATCTGGGCTATTATATATATATATAATTTTTGGTCCAAAATATTATTAATCCCCATTCGTGTTAAGAATTCGTTTCAAATATAATTACTAATTTCTAAATAATTCGTATATATAAATTATTAAAATTAACGAATCTAGTATATGATATTTTTAATAAAAAATTAAAATTACAATTTTTAAATTGCATTTTTTTGGTTAAATTCAATTTCTAAAATAATTATCAAAACGTCATAAGATTAAAATGCTAAAACACCTGTGATTCGTTCTCAATTTTGGAACGTATAACACATTTTTTATAATAATTTTTTTGATCTTCGTTGTCAACTTTTGTTTTACCTCTTGTTATATCTCCCTTTGAACTTGCTTGTGTAACCATTTTTTCTTCAGCTAAGTATACTTCTGTTTCGCACTCGGTAATATTTTCCATCCATTCATTCCTACAAGTCATATGTGCAGTACATCCAGAATCCAAGCTCCAAAGTTGCGATTCTTCTTGTTGATTTAATTTATGTGTAGCCTGGTATCCTTTTTCCTTTTTATCTCGAAAATAGGAATTTTTATATAAAGGTTTGTCAAATTTCTTTATATTTCCTCCTTGATGAACTTCAAATTGTCTCGATTTATTAAATTGATTTTCTTTCCTAAACCAACAATTTTTAGATATATGGTTTGGTTTGCCACATGTGTAACATTTTCTTTGTTTATTTTTATTATTTACCTTAAAGGCTTCTTCTTTTCCATTTATCTCATTATTTTGTCCTGGTTTGTATCTAATTCTTTGTTCCTCTTCTCGAAGAATCTGTTGAATTTCTTCCAAAGATTGATCACGTTGAGTCCGTAAGATAGTTGCTATTTTCTCATATTTTAAATTAATTCCCCTAACAATATGAAAAGTTATCTCGCGCACAGAGAATTTGTGACCAAGTCCCGAAGCTCTAGATATTATATTTCTTCCTCTTGTAATATAATCATCCACCGATTCATTTGATCCCATTTTTAACCGACTTCAAAAAAGGAGGAGGTTCTCTATTCGATTGAATTTTTTTTTTTTTTTTTTTGTGCCTATGTTACCTCATATCTCCGCCAATTGTCAACCGATTTTGAAATTTTTTTTTGCATTGGGTCCAGTCTAGCTTCCGATTGGTCCCATTTTTTTTCGATTTTTTTTCATAGGTATTAGACCTTTTTTATTAGGTTTGTTTAGACCTAGCCACCTAGTTCCGTTACATTTCGAAAGAAAGGGCTTACGTTTAGATTTTTTAGAGTCAACTGAAATAAAATTAGCTCTCTCAAATAAAACGAATATACTAAATAATCAATTAGAAGTTAAAAAAAGTACAATCATTGATTACATTCTTTAAATATTTGCAAATTTGTTTTGTGTGTAAATTCTCATTTCTCAGAAGACCATTCAAAATTAAACAAAATAGACTTCTCCCTCCACGAATTTTAAATATTTACCCTTTTGTTATCTTAAAAATAAATCTTACCATTGAGTTGTATTCAAATTCGAAATCCTCTTTTCTCAAAAGGCCATTCAAAATTAATCCAAAGTAGACTTCCTACCTTTTCTCCCTCCACTAATTTTAAATATTTACCCTTTTGTTATCTTAAAAAAATAAATTTTACCATTGACTTGTATTCAATTTCGACTTATTCAGGTCAGTTACTTTCTGTATCTCCTGAAGATGGGTTAGTCACCCGAAATATATATATCGAGATTAAAGATTCTCTAAAAAATAAATTCGTTTTATTTTTTTATATCTTAATGTGAAACCTACCAAGTATTTTTATCCAATAATTTTAAAAAATGTTTCACCAAGTACCAACACCAAATTCCTTAAAAAAAAAAACTACTAACCTCTTTGTTTATGAACCGATTTCGATGGTTCTTTTTTTATCCGATAGGGGGTGTCTTAGGGATGGTGTCATATTAATTTGGTCAAGTTCTGACGATATAATCACTATTAATAACATCACTAAAAAGAGAAAAATAAAAAATTTTTAAGAAAAAATAAAAACCGACTTCAAAAAATTAAATGCAACAAATAAAAAATACACTAAAAGGTATAAAATAATTATTATCTTATTTAGTTACAACTAAACGACGAAATATTAACATGAAATTACTTTTTGAAGTCGGTGCCAAACATATACCTTTTATGAATCGCACTCGACGGATCTTACTTAGTACGTTTGGCGGGTACGCTCGCTTATAGGTATAGTTTGTTTGGCACCGACTTTAAAAAGTAATTTCGTGTTAATATTTCGTCGTTTAGCTGTAACTAAATAAGATAATAATTATTTTATACCTTTTAGTGTATTTTATTTGTTGCATTTAATTTTTTGAAGTCGGTTTTTATTTTTTTGTTAAAATTTTTTTATATTTTTCAATTCTAATCCTAAATCTATTATTTTATCTTCTTTATTTCCCGAATATATTCTTTTTAATTCTTCCCATATATTTTTAGCATTTACCTCTCGGATAAACATACCGGCTTGTTTGTTGGTTAGCGTATTTATTATTATACCGAAGGCTTCATCATTTTTTTCATCCCATTCATTAAAATTTATATCATTTTTTTCTGGTTCTGGACCAAGGATTACTCTTTTAAATAACTTCTTGGACCTTAAAATAGCACTCACCTTAAGTGCCGATATTTCATAATTTGACCCATTCAAAGGTTCAATTTTATATTGAATCAATGTTGTATCGGTCATCTTTTCTTTTGATTAATTATTCTAATTATGAACCAACCGCTCTGCTACCAAAACTGTTACTAAAAATGTTTCTTGGATTCTCGTTAACTATTTATTTACTCAATAAATTTTACAACAATAAAAAACCTAAGAGTATAAATCTTAATATCACATCAGCTTTTATTTTCACCGTTAGAATCTATGAATTTTTTACTTATTCTAGAATAATTTATTTTCTACTTTTTTTAGTTTAATTTTGAATAATTATTAAATTCGTCATAGTGCTGCCATCTTTCGATTAAAAATTGAAACTATTACTATTCCTCCATCTTAGAATATACATCGTCTATCTGTCATTTGGTAGATTTTTATATTTTAATTATTTCTTTATTTTGAAGAGTTAATTCGTATTTATTCAATATATAAGCATAATGGAAACCTATCGGATTATTGATATCAATAAGATTCTGAATAATCCCAAGAATTACCCTATTTATACAGGTTAGTAAATGATAAATTATCAAATATTCAAAAATATCCATCTAGAGAATAATTACTATTTTTCGTTAAATTGAAGGGTTGGTTTTGTCACAAATATAATAAAACAATAATTTTAATAACTATTTGAATTATTTAATTGATAACTATACAGTTTCGGTCACCACTGGTCGACCATCCTCAGTAGTTATCTCGTTCAAGAACCGGAATTTGTCATTTCACATGAAACATTCATTCTTAAATCTTCAATATAGATACATCACACAATTCATTACAATCACACACATATATATATATAGCAACAATTTATAAAAACGTTTATCACTGAACTAGAAACTATTTTGAATTCAATACAAAATAGTTTCTAGTTCAGTGATAAACGTTTTTATAAATTGTTGCTATATATATATATGTGTGTGATTGTAATGAATTGTGTGATGTATCTATATTGAAGATTTAAGAATGAATGTTTCATGTGAAATGACAAATTCCGGTTCTTGAACGAGATAACTACTGAGGATGGTCGACCAGTGGTGACCGAAACTGTATAGTTATCAATTAAATAATTCAAATAGTTATTAAAATTATTTATTAATTTTCTTCCAGAACTTAAGTGACTTGATTTAAATTTTTCATTAAATTGAAGGGTTGGTTTTGTCACAAATATAATAAAACAATAATTTTAATAACTATTAGAATTATTTAATTGATAACTATACAGTTTCGGTCACCACTGGTCGACCATCCTCAGTAGTTCTAAAAATTGAAATGAAACATTTATTTACATTTTTTCTTTTTATAGAGAATTATATAACACAAAATTTTTTTACAATAATTTGAAATCATACATACATCTCGTTCAAGAACCGGAATTTGTCATTTCACATGAAACATTCATTCTTAAATCTTCAATATAGATAGATCACACAATTCATTACAATCACACACACATATATACATATATAGCAACAATTTATAAAAACGTTTACCAGTGAACTAGAAACTATTTTGAATTAATGATTATATTAAATACTATTTTCAATTTTATTTTTTTCTAATTATCTCATTGCATCGTCAATTATTATACAATTAAAAAACCCATTATAAATAATCCATTCTAAAAACACATTATAAGTTAAATTCATTCTTTATTTTTAATTTTTTATTAATGAAATATCAAAAAACATACATCTTCCTATTACATTTTTCTTTCAAAATCAATACTTGTTTAATCAACACACCAAATCAAATCAATATTTTCACAACAATGACACAATGAGACTATAACATTCTGATATGTTTTCAGAATCCATTTTGAAATTTACAGAATTATCGATATCCTTCAATATATAAAGAGATTCTTTTATTTTTCTCTTGGTCCAATTTTTCTCATAATCTAGTATCTTTACTCCTTCAAAATCGAAAGTATGCTCGTTGTCAATAGCATGAATGGATAACGCGGAGACCAATTTATTTCCATTAATCGATGAAATATGTTCTTTAATTCTTTGTCTCAAATGTCTTGAAGTCTCACCTATATACTTGTGTGTTTTTTTATCTTTTTTACATGAATCACAAACCATCTCATAAACAACCCCCATTTTATCAAGTTTTTCAAGATGAGTCTTATTATTGAATATGTTCATGAGTGGCCTGCCAACACTGTGTACTAATTTTATGTCATTATTATTCAGAATTCTCAAGATTTTCGCAGATAAATCATGAATATATGGGATGGAGCCTTTAATAATTTTATCTTCCTTTTTAATCACTTCCGTTACTAATTTATTTTTTCTATATTTAGTTAGAACTTTATTGAAAAATTGTTTCGAATATCCATTGCTTTCACATTTCTTTTGCAACTCAATCAATCTTATGTCTCTGTAGCTCTCATCACATATTCTATCCAATCTACCTATTTCTCCATATATTAAACTAATCTTATGCTGAAGTGGCTGTACTGATTTAAAGTTCAACATTCTATTTGATTTTGAATCTTTCACATACAGGTCTGTCCTCAAACGTTCCTCAACTCTGACAATTTTAATATCCAAAAAACTGATGTTATTGTTTAATTCTTTTTCATATGTGAAATCTAAATTATCATTGAAACTATTAAGCGCCTCTATACAAAGGTCTACGCTGTTCTTCTTAACAATAGCCAGGCTATCATCAACATATTGTATATATAGTTTCAACTTCATTGGTTTTATTACATCAACATATATTTTATCCATCACTAAGTCCGCAATAATGGGACTGAGACATCCTCCTATTGGAACTCCTGTAATTGTATTTTGATATTTCATTAATAAAAAATTAAAAATAAAGAATGAATTTAACTTATAATGTGTTTTTAGAATGGATTATTTATAATGGGTTTTTTAATTGTATAATAATTGACGATGCAATGAGATAATTAGAAAAAAATAAAATTGAAAATAGTATTTAATATAATCATTAATTCAAAATAGTTTCTAGTTCACTGGTAAACGTTTTTATAAATTGTTGCTATATATGTATATATGTGTGTGTGATTGTAATGAATTGTGTGATCTATCTATATTGAAGATTTAAGAATGAATGTTTCATGTGAAATGACAAATTCCGGTTCTTGAACGAGATGTATGTATGATTTCAAATTATTGTAAAAAAATTTTGTGTTATATAATTCTCTATAAAAAGAAAAAATGTAAATAAATGTTTCATTTCAATTTTTAGAACTACTGAGGATGGTCGACCAGTGGTGACCGAAACTGTATAGTTATCAATTAAATAATTCTAATAGTTATTAAAATTATTGTTTTATTATATTTGTGACAAAACCAACCCTTCAATTTAATGAAAAATTTAAATCAAGTCACTTAAGTTCTGGAAGAAATTTAATAAATACAATTATTATATAAAAAAAGTTATTTAATGAAAGAGTCGCTTTAACATCAATAGCCGGATACTGACTGAGCGAGCAGCCTCGCGAGGCTGCCTCGGGCGTTTGCCGCAGAACCGTCCTGAGTGAACGCAGGAAACGACCCGAGGCGCCTTTGAGCATTCACAAAAACCGACAACCGATGGATCGGGCCGAGGCAGCCTCAGACGAGGCAACGGGCACTTTTGCCTTGGGCGAGGCACGTACTGACCGACCAGGCATTTGCCTCAAGGGGCTGGCCTCGCGAAGCAAACCCTCAGTCAGTATCCGGCTAATCGGGACAGGGTTCGCGTGTTAAATATGCAAATTTCAAAGGTCACTATTTACAAATTTAGTGCATCAAGGACTATTGAAAAAAAATTCCTACGTATAAAGAACACTTATAAATATGTGTATTCAAAGTTTTAAAAGGATTGCAAGAAAATTGATTTATTAGGGAACGTCCTTAATTTAAACAAGAGTACTTCATATTTCACTCTTCTTGTTTCCTAAAATATAAAACCCAAATAAAATAAGTAAATATAGTTCTAATAAATAACACTCAAACATAAATAATCGATTTTTCTAAGCTAATCTCAGAATTTAGTAACAATAATATGTTAAAGATGCAATAAGATGTTACATGAGTTAGTTGATAACGAGAGGTGAACCACGATTTGAATTAGGTGTACACCGTCTTTGGAATTAATTTGGAATTCATTAGATAATCTATTGTTATCTATTGTCTTCTACTTGGAAGTGGAAGTGGAAGTAGGTGTATACGATTTTAGATCGTGGTTAACCTCTCGGTTGATAAGTAGTTGTTAATATTTATTCAGTGAACTTTAGCTGAAGTTTTACGTCAAACGCACCTTTAATTTATTTTTTCATTATCTTATTCAATAATAAATTATAGACATATTAAAAATACAAATATTATTTTTTTATTAAAATCAATTTGAAATCTTTGCTTCAGCGGATTTTGGCTTTGCTCGATTTCTTCAAGATGGTGTAATGGCAGCTACACTTTGTGGATCTCCTATGTATATGGTGAATATATTTTATTTAATTAGGTCTTTTGGCCTTGACCATTTAGCCAATTACTTTATTGAGCTCTAACTAGCTTGTTCGGGTCGTTAGCCAAACCTTTAAGACTTAAATCTCTCTTTGACATGCAACATATATAAGAATTATAGCTAAAGAATTTTCACTCCCCTTCATCCAAAAGAGAAAATTAAAAATTCATTCTAAGCTGAAAAAAAGTTTTCTCTTTAATTAAATAATGAATGCAAAGATTTAAGTATTTTTTTGAGTTTCTTTTTTGAAAAAAGATGGACATTTTTTCAAAAATCAACCCAGAGTAAGTAATTTAATAAAGTCAGGGTTGATTTTTGAAAAAATTTCCATCTTTTTTTTCAAAAAAAAGAAACTCAAAAAAATGCTTAAATCTTTGGATTCATTATTTAAAATTTTATCTTTATTATAGTTTTTATTAATAAATATATTTTTATTATATGAATGCTTCACTTGTCAAATCGATTAACTCCATAAAACAAAAAGTAGAGAAAAATGATAAAATATTTGATGAATAAAATCATGATAGATATACAAGGGGATTCGATTTAAAATCACATTAACTTATTCAGTTCAGTACAGTCCTTTTATTCTTGTAATTGACGTAACTTCTTTACGTGGTATATCAATTTCTAAGGTAGTTGTTTCGCGACAATACTAGCAAAAAGTTAATGCTAGAGTATATAGAACAGACAATAAGGATTCATAGTTCATAAGCCCAAAACTTTTTGCTGTTTATGTACCAATTCTAGCCAATCCCGTGCTCGTTTGACAAATTTGGCACCATTGTAAGAGATTGAATATTTTTATATTAAAATGACAGATAAAATACATTTTAAATTTCTATAAAAATCGTTTTGTTATTTTTTAACAAATGTAATCAACGCCTACGTTACACCTTATGAAAATTATAATTTTGAAAAAAATCTAGCGCATGCGCGCTTTATACATCTTTCGCTGGTTAAATAAATGCGCTGTTGCCAAATTGTTTTTAGTGTAAATTTTTTTTATACATTTTTCATTATTTATTCATTATTATCTCAGAAACTGTGTTGTAACTATGAATCAAAATTGTCTTAAAATATGTATTGGTTATTGTTTAATGTTGGTTTAGTTTTTTATAAAAATGGTAAGAAGGGTTTCTTAATTATAATTAAATATGTATGTAAATTTTCCGATATCCCGTATAGTGCAATGTTTTTTTTTTATTGAAACATTGACCTTGTCCATAGTGCAATGTTAAAGAGCCTGAAAAACTCGATTTTTGAAATTTAATATCTTTAATAAATATATTGTTCAGAAATTTCGTTTTGCCATCAATCGATGCAGAAGTATTCAAATAATAATCTATCTAAATTTCAAAAAAATCCTAAGAAAACGCATTTGGCGGAACAACTACCTTAAACCATGGTAAAAAGTCAGTGAGAATTTAATTCATTTTTCATTAAACTTGACAAAAATTTTATTTTAGGCTCCAGAGGTCATAATGTCCTTACAGTATGATGCGAAAGCTGATTTGTGGAGTATCGGAACTATTGTTTTCCAATGTCTTACTAAGAAAGCACCATTTCAAGCTATTAGTCCACAAGCTCTAAAGCAATTATATGAGAGAAATGCTAACCTGGAACCAAAGTAAGCCTTGATTCATGCAAAATTTACCCTATTCTTATTAATCCTTTAATTTATTAATTGTTTTAGTATACCTCCGGGAACATCTAAAGAACTTTCTGATTTACTCTACGGACTTCTCAGGCGGAATGCTCGTGATCGAATGTCATTTGAAAATTTTTTTAATCACCCTTTTCTTCAAAGACAATTTGAAGTTGTACCTCCACTGATAGGTAAATACATTCCAAAAATGAATTTAATTAAATTTTCTCTGTTAATAATTTTTAAAAGTGGAGAAACTATTTTTATTATTACTTGGTGTTGGTTTTTTGAGTTCTATTTTCTACAGGGGAAATGTTCTTGTTATTTCATTTTTAAATAAAAATAACAAATATATTTATATTATTTGTATTAGATGTACAACCAAGACAAAATCTATGGTCATTGCTAAGACTCCTCTCACATGCAACCTAGAAATAAACAGCACCCCGATAGAACAACTCTCAGAAATCAATTACCTGGGAGTTGAAATATCAAGCAAGAGGAACGTGGGAGATGAAGTCAAGTCCCAAGTGGTCAAGGGTGCGAGAATTTCCCGGATGCCTGTATAGCCTGATTTGGAAAAACAAATACCTTTCTCCATTAAGTGGGAGATAAATTTAACCCTAATTTATCGCGCGGAGAATTTACCACTGCTCGAAGCCCTTAAAAAACTTAGTAAATTGGATTGTATCTAACTTTCTGAGATTTGGCTCGTGATCCCGGCTTCTTTCCTTCTACTCTGTTCTTTTCACGATGGAGGGGCCATCCCATACAGGCCTTTAGGGGATGCACCTTCTGGTGTATCTCCTTCTCACATCAATATCATTAAAAAAAAAAAAATAAAGAAGGCAAAGTACGGATATACAAAACCTGCGTCCGTCCGGTAATTACTTATGGTGCCGAATCAAGAGCAGATACGACTCTCACGAAACAACTTCTCAGAACAACAGAGATGAGGATTATAAGAACTATCCACGGCAAGACCATACGAGACAAAATCCGCAGTGAAGACCTCAGGGAACAAAGCAAGATTCAAGACATAGCCGACTGGGTAGGCGTTCGAAGAAAGTGCTGGGCCGATCACGTTGAGAGGATGTCTGAAAACCGTTTGCCGAAAATCGTTCGCGACAACCGTCCACAAGGAACAAGAAGCAGAGGAAGGCCAAAAAAAAGATGGCATCAATCTTTTGTCACCGGCTAATTAATAAATTGGAAGAACAGGCGCAAGCGCCTATTAAGAAGAAGAAGAAGTATTAGATGAAGCAGGAGGTATCCGATAAAGTTGGATGCGCTGGGCTCAATAAAACACCCTGAATAAAACGTTTCGGCCTGAATTTATTTGGCCATCTTCAGTTAATTGGGAGTTATACACAAAATGCAGTACACATATGTGATCGAACCAAGCCTTGGTCAAAAATAAAGATTAGAAGCTTCAGTTAATAGAGTAAAGGGTGTGTAGTTTCACAGTGAATGAAATAAAACTCAAAGAGGTTTATACAAACTCAATATATTTCGGATTATTAGTCCATCATCAGGAGTTTACAAGACAATACTAATAATAATTGAACGAGTGGTCGCCATTCTTGACATTCAAATCATGGTTACCAATATAACAAAATATAACATTCAAATCTTACACAAGAAAAACACCAATGAAAATTTAAAATTTAAAAAATTTAAAAAATTGTTTTACAAAGATTTTTCTTTTTTAATTATAAAATATATAAATGTAAATATAAGAAATCTAAGTAAATATGAATATTAATATAAATAAAAATTACAAGTATAAATATAAAGTCTTTTTAGAATTAAATTAGAAAGTAAAATTACAAATTTAAGTCATAGACACAAAATTAATTATAAATATCAGTTTACAAATAAGCCTAAATAACATATAGAGATGAAGAATTAAGATAAAATATAATAGGGATAAATTAGATGAGATAAATTACAATATACAACAATTTTTGTGGTTATCTCATATATCAAAATGTCATTTATTTTAAAGACTGAAGGCGCGTGATTTGAATTTAATTTTGATTGTAATTTGGGAAATAGTATATATTTGAGAGAGACTGAGGTTAAGTTTTTTAAATTTTAAATTTTCATTGGTGTTTTTCTTGTGTTGGTTGGTATGTAAGATTTGAATGTTATATTTTGTTATATTGGTAACCATGATTTGAATGTCAAGAATGGCGACCACTCGTTCAATTATTATTAGTATTAACTTGTAAACTCCTGATGATGGACTAATAATCCGAAATATATTGAGTTTGTATAAACCTCTTTGAGTTTTATTTCATTCACTGTGAAACTACACACCCTTTACTCTATTAACTAACATCATGTTTCACCTAAAACCTACACCACTTTCCATAAAAACAATTGTACATAAATTTATAACGTGCCTGTGCCCAAAACGTTTTGGACATAAGCACGTTATAAATTTGCATGAAGCTACAATTTTCATTTTTGACAAGGCTTGGTTCGATCCAATTACCTGCATTTGGCCTCCCCCCGAGCCTCTGCAAGTTGCTTGAGAGCTTTCTCTCAAACCGCTCTATTAAAGTCGAGGTTGACGGAATATCATCCTCGTCCTTTAATACTAATGCTGGAGTTCCTCAGGGCTCAGTCATCTCTCCCACGCTCTTTATTATCTATATTAATGACCTATTAAATCTGCCCTCCAATCCAATACATTGTTACGCTGACGATAGCACCCTCCACAACGCTCAATCCTTACTAGACAATCGCGCAAACATAGCCTCCTCAATAAATTCAGATTTAAGCATGCTTAAAAAATGGGGATCTCACAACTTGGTAAACTTTAATGCTGGCAAAACACAATGCTGCCTAATTTCTAGGCGCGCAGATAGGAACCTTCCGGACATTTCCTTTGATTCGAGCTCATTGGAATTCCGTAATAAAATATCAATGTTAGGTGTCACCTTAGGTTCTGACCTCTCTTGGAATGACCATATTATCTCAGTAGCAAAAGCTGCAGCATGTAAGCTTGGCTTTCTTTTCCGAACCAAACGATTTTTCACCCCCACTCAACTCCTTATATTATACAAGGCTCAAATTCGCCCCTGTCTTGAATATTGCTCGCATTTGTGGAGAGGGGCCTCCAAGTATTCTCTTAATACCTTAGATGCAATTCAGAGGCGAGCTATCAGACTGATAGGCGATCCTACATTAACTGACACTCTCGACTCCCTAGCCCATCGTAGATCTGTCTCCGCCCTTTCCCTTTTTTATAGATATTACCATGGCTTTTGTTCTGACGAAATAAAATCGATAATCCCACCAAAGGCTTCATTTGCGCGAAATACACGATTTTCTAAAATTCAACACCCCTACGCGCTTAAACTAGATACTAATCGAACAAACGCATTCGCCAATTCATTTATCCCTATGACATCTAGAGACTGGAACTCTCTTCCCCCGACCGTCTTTCCAGCAACTTATAACCTTCAATCTTTCAAGACCAGCATCCACAGATACCTTCGACTGCTACCCAATCCCTAAATCTCCCCTTATCTTCACGTTACAAGGGTCCACCACGGACTACAGAGGTTGTACCTTCTTGGTGCAACTTCTTCTTGTATCAATATCATTATAAAAAAAAAAAACCCTCATCACGAAACACTTTTGTTTTTTTAACTTTTAAAAATTTAATTTAATTTAATGTGATAAATCAATTTGCCTTAATTTTTTATATAAGATGAAAAATATTAGATAATAAACCCAAGATGAGAATTCGAGGATCAAAGCGTATTCTCCTCTGACCTACGGAATATGAAGACGTCTGGATTTTTGGCTGGGTGCTGTGCTCAGAGACTCCAGAAGGAGGAGGAAGCGCTGGAGGAGGGGGAGTAAGCCGCCGGGATGGGATATCTTACGATTTGAACACAAGTCATTTACAAGGGAATTGTTACCTACTACCCCGTATACCCTATAAACACATAGTATATATTAATATTAATGTTTGAGTTTTAGGAGTTTTAAAGAGGGAACAAAGTCGTTTTTCAATTACGAGCATAATTATAATTTTTATGAAATTTCTAACACTAGTTGTATTATATAAATTTCTCTTAAAGGTAAAAATGTTTTTTTAGTCTCCAAAAACCCCTAATGTTAGGTACTGCAAAGTGACAAATTTCCAAAATCTTGAACAGAAATGTCATAGAAATGCGTATGGTTTTTATTTTTGTGTAATTGTTTAAAAAAATTTATAAAATTTTTTCAATTTTCAGTACTACTGAAGATGGTCAACCAGGGGTGACCGAAACTGTCTGGTAAATTAATCAAATAAATAATAATAATCGATAAAAATTATTGTATTTATTTATTTTATGTGACTAAAAAACCCTTTAATTTATAAAATTTAAATTCTACATAAGTCAATTAAGTTTTGGAAGAATCTTAGTTATTTTATATTTTTAGCTTAGATCTTAGGGATTAAGCCCGAATGCCAAAAATTTCAATGCATAATAATAATACTCCATAACACCTCGGATTTATTAGTTGACCATCTCTGTTGATTTTCTATAGAAAATTCAACACTACTATTATCGGCAATTGTTTTTTTAGTATTCAATTGAATTAATACATAATATTGACAAATTGTATATTGAATGTATCATTAAAATGATATAAAAACATTAATAACACACGAATAATTATTATATCGTAGGTATAATTAAAATTTGGAAAACAAAAAGTTTCAATTTTTTTTTTTGGCCTGCAGTATTTTTATTTTATTGTATTTATACAATAATAATAATAATTCAGGAATAGTACTTAATTGATTCTTAGACTAATTTTATTTAATCAGGAATGAGGCTTAATTTGAACAGATCCCAGTAGGAAGAAAGTGGGGTCTATAGAATGATGGCCATTTTTTCTTTCAATAGAAAATTTTTCATCAGGGTTTGTAATTTAATTATATTCGAAACAAAGACTTCAGCTAGCCATTCTGCATCTTGATGCTAGATATTCAACATACATCACTTATATTTCACAATCAATATATCATAATTCACAAAGATAATATTTAACATGGCCCTCTTACCTTTTCTGTCCTAACAAGTTTTAATGGAGTAGAAATTATGATTTTTTTTTCATTTATTTTACCAACCCAAAAAGATCACAAAGAATCTACAACAGGCATTACAAATATTATACATGTGCGTAATCATAATCTCTGGCTAAATAAATATATAAATAAAAACAACCCCTCTGACATATAGGTGAGCCAGATGGCCCGGATTGCTGTTACTGGCACTCGGGTTCGATTCCCGAGGGGTTGAAAAACAACCCCTCTGACATATAATTAAAAATATTCCATTCCATCGGATTTAATAGATGACATCATCTTATGATTTTCTAGTGAAATATAATTAAAAATAACGGTAGATCACTCGTATCCATAATAAGCATTAATTAACAGGAATAGCAGGGAATTGGACAAAAATAAAAAACAGAGTTTTTATTAAATGGGCCAGACGTTTCGTCGATTAATTTCGACTTCCTCAGTGGCTAGAATGACAAAATAGGAAATCAGAAAAAAAAAACTTATTATAAATATAAATTGATTACATAGAAAGACTCAAATACCTCATTCTATCACTCTTTGTCAAAAGACAATTCCACTACGCGACGAAACATCCTTTAATCCTTTTTATTTAAACTATAATACATTGTTGGATCATGCCCCAATTGCTCAAGAATCTTGAACTTTTACACACTTGAACAATCAAAATTTATCACAAAAAAAATAATATGTTTCTACTCTTTAAACAGACAAAGAAAGGATTTTAAATTCAAAAATAAATATCTATTTATTTCGTTGGATGTGGTATCTTTGTTCACAAGTATACCCAAAAAGCTTGTATTAGACATAGTGAACATGAGCTGGAATGAATGGTCAAAGACAGTTAACATTTCCAAGGAGAGGTTGTTAGAAATTATCAATTTTTGTTTCGACTCAAGTTACTTTAAGTTCAATGGTAAATTTTACAAACAACTGGATGGCTCAAGCATGGGTAATCCGTCGAGCCCTGTATTGGCCAGTCTAGTAATGAACCATATTATTACAGAAGCAGAGAAGAACTTGAAGTTTGAGTTAAGACTTATAAAAGTGTATGTGGATGATACTTTAATGGCTGTACCGAAGCTCAAGACTAAAGAGTTATTAGATACTTTTAATAACTGCAACACAAAAATACAGTTTACCATGGAGTGCGAGACAAATTCAAGCATCCCGTTTTTGGACTTGTTAATTATAAGATCAGATATGGGAGAGCTAATGACAAATTGGTATAATAAACCAACGAATTCGACCAGAACTCTGAATTTTAATTCCAACCATCCACTTACACAAAAAATAGGGATGATAAAGGGTCTACTGCACCGCGTTTTAACTTTGAGTGACAAGAAATTCCATAAAGAGAATTTAAGGAAAATAGAAAAAACCCTAAGGAATAATAATTACCCAGCCGGATTCATCCACAACATTTTCAATGATTTTAAACTAAAAACACAACCACCAGAAGGAAGTGATTCACCAGAAGGAAGTGATTCAGCGAATAAGAGATTTGTAAAATTCCCGTTCATAAATCCTATGTCGTTTAAAATAAAAAGTTGCTTTAAAGATACCAACATAAATTTGGCCTTTTATAACATAAAAAACATAAAATCTATATACACTAACACAAAGGACAAAACTGATCATTTCGACAGAAAGAACGTAATTTATAAGATCCCGTGTGAGTGCGAAAAATGCTATGTAGGCCAGACGAAACAAAAACTAGCAAAAAGGATATCTCAGCACAAGAATGATTGTAAGATTGATAAAATGACAAAAGAAAATAAAACAGCTCTAGCAGTCCATCACTTTAATACAGGACATAAGTTCAAATTTGAAGATACAGACATATTGGATGTGGAACCAAATTATTTAAAAAGAAACATAAGTGAGATGTTTTTCATAAAGAAAAATAAAACGGTTAATTTCAGATCCGATGTAGATAATTTGAACAGTGTTTATAACCAATTGTTTGAACTGGGCAATAATAAGTCCACTGTGGAACCCCCGCCTTTTTTGTAACTCATTTGTCTCGATGGATTCATTCGACTTGATTTTGACAGTTTGATCTAATTTATTTAATTTTTTATTTAATTTATTAATGTTTTAAATTCCGTGACTAGTTAGTTTGTAATTAATTTATTTTATTTATTTAACTTTTAACATTTGACTGTTTCGTTTATTTATTTAATTTATTTATTTATTTGGTTTTTAATCTTTGACTATGTCTTCTAACTTATTTATTTATTTATTTTAACTTTCGCGACTGTTCATTTCAATTGTTTGGGGTTTCATTGGTTCTGTTTTGATTTATGGTATTTTGAGTCGAGTGAGTTTTTGAGATTGAGTGGGAAAGAGAAGAGAAATTGTTTGGTTCGCGAATCGCCCAATAGGAGCGATGACGCTGTAATTTATAATAAGTTTTTTTTTTATATAAATAGATATTTATTTTTGAATTTAAAATCCTTTCTTTGTCTGTTTAAAGAGTAGAAACATATATTTTTTTGATTTTTTTGTGATATAAATTTTTGATTGTTCAAGTGTGTAAAAGTTCAAGATTCTTGAGCAATTGGGGCATGATCCAACAATGTATTATAGTTTAAATAAAAAGGATTAAAGGATGTTTCGTCGCGTAGTGGAATTGTCTTTTGACAAAGAGTGATAGAATGAGGTATTTGAGTCTTTCTATGTAATCAATTTATATTTATAATAAGTTTTTTTCTGATTTCCTATTTTGTCATTCTAGCCACTGAGGAAGTCGAAATTAATCGACGAAACGTCTGGCCCATTCAATAAAAACTCTGTTTTTTATTTTTATCCAATTCCCTGCTATTCCTGTTAATTTTAAATAAAGTAAGAAAAATTTCAAAAATGTTAGGATACTAGCTTAAAACTTGAGTCATTTCTTTAAGGGAAAAAAATAATTAATTCAAGTCATCGACCAATGAATTGACTTGAATTTGACCCAGACACTAGTAGAGAACGACCCTCGAAGATTGTACAACAAACATCCCTCAGACAGATTGACGTTTCGAGTTCACTCCTATCATTTAAAGAGGAAACATTTCACAAATACAAGTCGTCGGAAACAATGAGACAATTTTAATCTGACTTCTAATTTCACTCAAGGTTGGTCCAACCCAAAGAAATCTTCCACACGTAAACATATATATCTTAAATATTATTTATATGATTACACTTTGAACCCCAAGACATAATACAGTGTATTTTAAGATTATTAATTTTTATTAGTATATAATAAATATATTTGAGTGTCTATACTACTTATAATTATAGCACTAAAATATATTTATAATAAAATACTAATAAAAATTAATAATCTTAAAATACACTGTATTATATGTCTTGGTTCAAAGTGTAATCATATAAATAATATTAGGTAGGTATTATTATTATTAAGACGAAATATGTATACATATATAAGAAATATATAAATTCTTATATATACAATACAGTCTTAATAATAATACTAAAATATATTCATTTAAAGTGAAAAATCTTTAAATACAGTATAAAACACTTGAATTGAACAGTTTGACCATCCACCATCCCCGACCACCTACCCTACGCGAAACACGACTTATATAGCCAGGGATCCCCTCCATTAGCCGGCCGAAAGCCAGCGGAGCCGCCCGAGTCCCGGCGGAGAGTTGGCCCGAGCGGGGGTAATCCCCGCCCATTAGCTGGTAGGGCCCTCTCCGCCAGAACGTCCAGCGGAGTCAGGGGAAGGGAAGGGGGGCCATTCAATGGATTTCTTATAGGAAAGGAATTTTGAAATGAAAGGGGGGTTTCTTTTTACAAATATTATTTATTTATTAACTTTTTTTTTCAAATACATTTAAATTATAAAATACAAGTTAAATATACATAATAATAAAAATATTAATGAATTTTCTTGAAGACGATCACTGGATGGGTGACCGTCAAATCTGTAAAAGAAATAAAAGAGAATCAATACAACTAAATGAATTTGAAATAGAAATGTATTTATTGCATATTAATTATTTATTTATTTTTATTTTTTCCAGGCGGACATCTCTATCTATCTAAGTATGTCTTTAACGCTCAACTCCATTGAAGAGAATTTATACTAAGTATTATTTTGCAGATGCTATTTAAATAGATTGTAATCAAATTAATTTTTTTATCTACACCTAACAAAAATACATATTATTTTAATAATAAAAATAAAATAAACTGAAATTTCTGTCGTGTTTTTTTCTTATTTAAATACTAATTCCTAATTTGCCTAGTATTTTATTTTATTTAAATCCTAGAAATTAATAAGATTTTCGAATTTGGACTAGAACTAGAAAAGAAGGAATAATGTTTGTGGAAAAATTAACAGATAGGTAAAAAAACTTGGACTTGAATTCAATAGAAAAGGGGAACAAGCGAAACTATTTTTTTTTTTTATTCTTGGACGCTAGAATTAAATTAAACCAAAATACATTATTTATACATACTTCATTAGGTGTGTGTGTGTGTGTGTGTGGCCTACACACTCGGTCCATCCAAAACTATTTAAAAACAATTATTATTTATTTTTTGTATTTTTTAAAAATCCCAGATCTTAGAATAAAACCGTGAAGCAGTATTTAATGGTAGGAAATTTACGTGACTTAATAGACTATTTGAGGAGGCTCGGGTTGAAGCCCAGGTCACTGCAAAAATTTGATAAGTTATAATCTGGCCCCTACATCAATTTACACCCACCCATCTAGGCACATAGACAAAAAGAAATAGTTTTATATTTATTTATTTAATTTCTTATTTTATTAAATATTTATGGTTATGCTAATATAGATTTTGAAAATTTCTAATTATTTATCTATAGATTATCTATTTTTTCTTTAGAGCATTCTGAAATAATTTCATTTACAAATGTTGAATCTTTACTAGAAAGTTTTAACCAATTATCAAATTTTCCCGTGGGTGTTCAAAGGCCAAAAATTTATACATAACCTTCTCTATAGAAAATAATAAATTTGCAAAATTTATATCAGCGTAAGAAAACAATACTCGAAAATGTACTGAACATTTTATATTTAATCTATAATATTTTAGAGATGAAACCAAA
Organism: Euborellia annulipes; assembly: GCA_023213315.1. Lineage (NCBI taxonomy): Eukaryota > Metazoa > Arthropoda > Insecta > Dermaptera > Anisolabididae > Euborellia > Euborellia annulipes. The sequence continues at coordinate 20,604 of JAKCPI010031849.1, read as the reverse complement.
TCTATTAGTACCAAAATTAATTAAAGGGATGTGAAGGAATTAGAGTTCGATGGAATTTTTTTTTTTTTTTTTAATAAAAGGTAAACCCGAAAATACTACCTTGATCAAAAAGTTCCCGGAATAACCCCCCCCCCCCCGTGTGGCGCTCCCATCGTTCCGATTTGAGTTCTGTTTTTTTTTGTTAAGTTGGTACATCTGTTGTTGGTATTCCCTCTAAATCTTAGCGTCATAGCTTGACATTTGCAAAAGTTACGTAGCCAAGAGTACATCTATCTCTGTGTGTGTTGGCGATTTTTTACAATTTTAGAAATGGATTTAAATTTGCAACAACGAACTTGTATTAAATTTTGCGTAAAAAACGGATTTAATGGTGCGCGAACGTTGGAAATGTTGGAAAAGTGTTTCGGCAACGATTCTCTAAAGAAAACGGTCGTTTACCAGTGGCACGAGCGGTTCAAAAAAACCACGTCGTTTTCAGTCAAAAAAGAAGGCAATGCTCACGGTTTTCATGGATTACAACGGTGTAGTGCATCATGAATTTTTGCCAGTAGGCCAGACAGTAAACAAAGAGTATTATTTGGGCGTTATGAGACGTTTGCGTGAAGCAATTCGCCGAAAGAGACCAGAATTGTGGGCAGAAAACTCGTGGATTTTGCACCATGATAACGCACCGTCGCACAGTGCCATCATTATTCGAAATTTTTTGACGAAAAATGCAACAAATACCATCCAACAGCCACCGAATTCACCTGATTTGGCTCCCTGTGACTTCTTTCTGTTCAATCGAGTTAAAAAACCATTACGGGGAACGCGTTTCAGCAGTCGAGAGGAAGTAATGGAAAAATCGCAGGAAGCACTGATGGACATACCGAAAACCGAATATAAAAAATGTTTCGAGGATTGGATCAAGCGCTGGCATAAGTGTGTTGCAGTCGATGGGGATTACTTTGAAGGGGACAATATAGATTTAGATGAATAAACTTGTATTTTTAATTTTCTGAATAAATTCCGGGAACTTTTTGATCAAGGGAGTATGTTCGTTTTATTATTCGAATTAGCACGACGATTCTAAATTTGTTAGTCACCCAAGTTTATATATAAAAAATTAATTTAAATACTCAAATCAGAATGCCAAATATTCTCAATTGATAGACAAAAGTAGATAGTATTTGCAAGACACCATTCCATTTGAATAAGAAAAGCAAATTTCCTAGTGGTTATTGAAATGGCATCAGGAAGTTGGTTGGATAAAATTGAATTAAAACAGAGTTTTATTCTTTAATGTGCCACACGTTTGGACACTTTATTTTGACTTCTTCAGCGGCTCATTTATATAACTCATCGATTTTTTTTGTAGACCGAAATGCCATGGTTCGCTTAATTTTCTTAATCAAAATAATTTGAGCCGTTTTTGAGATATTTCGAAAAAAAAAGAAGCAAAAAAAACATTTTTACTTTACCATACAGGGTATGGTCAAGTATTGTAATTGTGCATGAAAAAATGTGTTTTTTTCTTATTTTTTTTTCCAAATATCTCAAAAACGGCTGAAACTATTTTGATTAAAAAAATTGAGCGAAACCATGGCATTTCGCTCTACAAAAAAGCTCTAATAAGTGAACATCGAAAAAATTATATTTTTCGAGATAATAATTGTTTTGTCAAAATGTCTGTTGGTTAGTCTGTTAGTACGTTACCAAATTTTTGTGTACGAGCTAGCTCAGAAACTAGTGTGAATATAAAAACCAAATTTCACACGTAGTTTTGGTGGATTGAGATTAAGAGCTGATTACATTTTGGTGTATATCGACCCAAAATTAAGGGGGGGTTAAAAATTAAAAATCTAGGCCATTTGAGCAAACTCAACCAAATTTTGTATACATAATCCGTGGGCCCCCAGAAGTCTAAAAATGCAAAAACTACCCCCCCCCCCTACATGATTATAAATAATTTTATTAAATACGAGCTGCTCCAGGCGTGCCTTCGGCACGCCCCCTACAGCTCGGCCCTCCGGGCAGGTGGCCCTGGCGGGCAGCGTCTCGGCATGTGATTATTAGGTCTCCAAAATTCATTTAAAAAAAAGCTCCATTCCCAAAAAAAGGGGGGGGGGTCGGATTACAAAAAAATCTTGAAATTATTTTTTAGATATTTGCAAATAAATAATCCACAGTTTTCTAAAGAGTAAATGTACTAAAAAGCTAAAAATTTCTATAATTTGCCCCCCCCCCCCTTCGCCCCCATACAGTCAATTTTGATAGTTGATTTTTACAGGAATAGTTTCTTAAAGTAATAAAGAATAACTCTACAAAATTTGATCAAGATAGGAGAGAGTTTTAATTTTTGCCCCCACTCACATTTTGGATAGTTGGGAGTCGAATTTCAAAAAATCCTGAAATTACTTTTTAGATATTTGTATTTAGAATTTTATTAAGTAAAAATCAAGTAGATATCTTATCGTTCTTAATTGAAAATGCATAATTAGTGTAAACACATTGCAAAGATATTTTGCCCCTTTTGACCCCTTTAGGGGTCGAATTTCAAAAAATCCTGAAATTAGTTTTTAGATATTTTAATTTAGTATTTTTATAAGTAAAAAGCAAGTAGATATTTTATCGTCCTTAAGAGATATCGCATAATCAGTGAAAACACACTTTGCCCCCTTTGACCCCCTTAGGGGTCGAATTTCGAAAAATCCTTTCTTAGTGAGCCCCTATGTCATAGATGTAATATCCTCTCCAAATTTCATGTTTCTATGTCCAGTGGTTCTGGCTGTTTTGATGATGAGTGAGTGAGTGAGTGTATCGGGCAAAGAATTTTATATATATATATTATATATATATTTAATATAAGGAGAGATGCCAGGTTGTATGGTAAAGTCAAGTGGATGGCCACATCAGAACACGTCAGTTTATTTCATGTACGATTAAAATACTTGACCATACTCTGTATGGTAAAGTAATAAAATTAAGAACTAACATTTGAAATACCATAGTAAATTTTATTTTCTTGTTGAATGAAAAGATAAGAGACGAGTACTCAACTCATAGAAATCAAGCCAAATATTGAGAGTATAGAGTTATAGAGTATGGGTCATTAATTCCATTAGTTAATAGAGTAAAGGGTGTGTAGTTTCACAGTGAATGAAATAAAACTCAAAGAGGTTTATACAAACTCAATATATTTCGGATTATTAGTCCATCATCAGGAGTTTACAAGACAATACTAATAATAATTGAACGAGTGGTCGCCATTCTTGACATTCAAATCATGGTTACCAATATAACAAAATATAACATTCAAATCTTACACAAGAAAAACACCAATGAAAATTTAAAATTTAAAAAATTTAAAAAAATTGTTTTACAAAGATTTTTCTTTTTTAATTATAAAATATATAAATGTAAATATAAGAAATCTAAGTAAATATGAATATTAATATAAATAAAAATTACAAGTATAAATATAAAGTCTTTTTTAGAATTAAATTAGAAAGTAAAATTACAAATTTAAGTCATAGACACAAAATTAATTATAAATATCAGCTATCCCTCAAGCATAATAAAAAATATCCTCCGAAAACTAACATTTAGAAAAACCCTGGCCCTAATTGAACCACCTCCCCCTCAAACAGACAAAATTTATAGAAAACTTCCCTTCATCTCTGATCAATTTAATAGACCAATAGTCACTTTTTTACACAAACAGGGTATCACCCCAGCACTATATAACAACTTTAACCTGTCATCTATATTAGTTAATAATAAACTTGATAAAATTGACCCAAAGGAGAAATCTGGTGTTTATAAACTTGAATGTCAAGACTGCGACTCGTTTTATATTGGTCAGACGGGCAGAACTTTCAAAACCCGGTATAAAGAACATTTGAGTTCGTTAAGAAAGTTGCAATCAGACACCATACAGAGTGATCCAACCTCCGCCTTCGCAGACCACCTTATTGAAAACAATCACTCACCTTCACCCCAAAATCCTATACCACTACACTTCGCCTCTAAAAGCCGAAAACTAGACCTGTTAGAATCAACCGAAATTAAGAAAGCTATAATTGAAAAAGATAAAATTCTCAATAACCAGCAGGACATTAGAAATTCCACAATAATAGATCTACTAATTAACAAAAATTAAAAAACTTAACCTCAGTCTCTCTCAAATATATACTATTTCCCAAATTACAATCAAAATTAAATTCAAATCACGCGCCTTCAGTCTTTAAAATAAATGACATTTTGATATATGAGATAACCACAAAAATTGTTGTATATTGTAATTTATCTCATCTAATTTATCCCTATTATATTTTATCTTAATTCTTCATCTCTATATGTTATTTAGGCTTATTTGTAAACTGATATTTATAATTAATTTTGTGTCTATGACTTAAATTTGTAATTTTACTTTCTAATTTAATTCTAAAAAGACTTTATATTTATACTTGTAATTTTTATTTATATTAATATTCATATTTACTTAGATTTCTTATATTTACATTTATATATTTTATAATTAAAAAAGAAAAATCTTTGTAAAACAATTTTTTTAAATTTTTTAAATTTTAAATTTTCATTGGTGTTTTTCTTGTGTAAGATTTGAATGTTATATTTTGTTATATTGGTAACCATGATTTGAATGTCAAGAATGGCGACCACTCGTTCAATTATTATTAGTATTGTCTTGTAAACTCCTGATGATGGACTAATAATCCGAAATATATTGAGTTTGTATAAACCTCTTTGAGTTTTATTTCATTCACTGTGAAACTACACACCCTTTACTCTATTAACTAACATCATGTTTCACCTAAAACCTACACCACTTTCCATAAGTAAAAAAGAAGATTTATTGACAAGTTTTCGTTCTATATTTTTGAACCAATGTTTCGAAGGATCCTTCCCCTTTCTTCAGGGTTCAAAGGGTCAATGAAGAAAGCATGTAACAGTTTTCCTTCTTGACTCCTATCAGAAAATCATTAGAATATTTTGATAAAAAACATCGACTCGATAGAAAGGCTGAAACGAGATTGCAATAAATGTTTAAACGAGAGCTAGATACTTGCTATATTTATATAAATAATTACAAATCTTTTGTGAAAAAACAATCTTACAACGTTTATTTAAAATCCTAACGTTTCGAGAGAAATTTTCCCTTTATCAATAGAATTTAAAGAAATTTTAAAATTCCTTTGATAAGGAGAAGTTCTCCCGAAGCGTTTGGATTTTAAATAAACGTTGGGTATTTTTTTACAAAAGTTAATTGTAATTATTTATATTTATAAAACAATCAAAAAAAAATTATTTACTTATACATATATTTTTAATAACATTTAAAAATACTTGTAAATTAATAATAAATCATTTAAGATATGTATTGGAACAGTTTGGAAAAATAGTAAATAATTCAAAGATTTATCAAATTAATTATAGTTCTTTTAGATTATTATTTATAGCATTTTTTTAAGTTATAAACTCACACCTTCTTTTTGGGAAAATCTGAATAATGATTTGAAAAATAATGTTTAGCTCAAAGAATGACTAACCTAATGAAATAAAACCCTTAAATTTTCCCTTCTTGTGTCTATATGTTTTATTAGATTAGATAGATCAAGATTAGTCATTAATCAAACTACATATTATATAAGGTTTAAAATAGAATTGACTTTAGGAACATTTTATATCATTGATAAATAATCTTAAAAAATAATTTCTTATGTATTTATAAATAAATTAAATATAAAAAACAAGGGTAAATGTCAAATTTTGGGGAAAATTAGATAATAGAAATAGTTTGTTATTTACTAATTTAAAATAAAAAAAGAATGAAATTCTTGCCTTTGTACAGTGTGTGATTTAATTAATGGGATTTTATAAAACCGGAGATATTTAAATATAGCAAAGAATATATTAATTAGACATTCAAAAAAATTAGGTTAGGTTTTATGAAAGTTGGAAAAAAAGAATATAATTATTAAAAAGTGGGATTTTTGAAAATAGCTTTATGGATTCGAAAGGAGTGGATGAATCTATTATATAGGTTAATTTCGAATAAAAAACTCACCCTTGTTGGAAGTTAAAGTAGGTGTAGAAGATATTAGGTCGCGGTTCACCCCTCGGTTTTATTAGATTAAGTTAATGGATAGTCATTAATCAAACTACATATTATATAAGGTTTAAAATGGAATTGACTTTAGGAACATTTTATATATAGATATCGTTGATAAATAATCTTAAAAAATAATTTCTTATGTATTTATAAATTGATTAAAAATAAAAAACAAGGGGAAATGTCAAATTTTGGGGAAAATTAGATAATAGTAATAGTTTGTTATTTACTAATTTGAAATAAAAAAAGAATGGAATTTTTACCTTTATATAGTGTGTGATTTAATTAATGGGTTTTATAAAATCGGAGATATTTAAATGTAGCAAAGAATCATATTAATTAGACATTCAAAAAGTTAGGTTAGATTTTATGGAGTTGGAGAAAAAAGAATATAAAAATTAAAAAGTGGGCTTTTTGAAATGTGGATTCGAAAGGGGGTGTATGAATCTATTATATAGGCTAATTTCGAATAGGAAACTTACCTAAAAGTTGGCCGGGAAGCTTGATGTTAGCGGAGTGGTTTGCGAATGTGGCTGCGTTGGCTGATCGCGTGACCTCGTTCGCTCAGAGGGCGAAGCCAAGGTTGCCTGAAAGGCGCACCCGGTCACCTATCCAGCCAGCTCCCTTGGGGACATCCTCTACCTGAAGATTGACTACCCACCTCCTTCTTTCAATTTTGTTTATTATTTACATACATTTTTTTTTTTATTGTTAATATGTCTCTAATAGACTGTGATTAGAACATCCCCTCTGCCACGTGCCTGCCTTTGCTCCTATGAATATTTTTATTTCTTACCGATAAGATTAATTTCACAAACGAATTATATCTAATTGATGATAATTTGATTAAAAAAATACATACTTATATGATTTCACTATTTCAAACTTGAACTTAAAAACATACGGTCAAGTGCGAAAATGGAATCACATATCTCGAGGGTGAACCGTGATTGGAATTAGGTGTACACGATTTTAGGACGCGGTTCACCCCTCGACATATCTATTAAACATGGAAAATTTTAGAAATTAACGCCAGTAAGCAGTGGCGTCCCGGGGGGGGGGCTCTGATCGGGGAGGGCCTCCTAAGAATCTCTTTGGCATGCAGTAGGTAAAATCATTAATTTTGATGAAGCTATAAACAAAATTTAAGAAATCAAAAAGCAGTTTTATTAATAAGCTTTTTTTAAACAATATATTATTATGTTTGCCTGTTGTAATTGTTTTCCTTTAATATTAATATTTTTTGTTTTCCAAATCATTTTAACTATTTAATTTTAATTAAATAAATGTTAATTATATATGAATCCAATTTTTTAAAAGGGCGTAAACAAAATGGCCGAAATGGTGACTTAGGCCCTTAAAAAAAAATTGGATTCATATTTGAATTGACATTTTTGTATGGTGACCATTCCAATAAGGGGGGAGGGACCTAGGTAGATTCCGCACCGGGCCTCGATAGCTGTAGATACGCCACTGCCAGTAAGCACGTATCAAAAACTTTCATACCGATCATTTTTATCTTTCTGAGTTATCAGCGTGAAAAATTCAAAATTTTAGACCCCCCCCCCATTATAACGCAAAGAAAAAACAAGTTCATTTCGACAAAGAGGCATTTAAGAATTAACTATATTTTTAATGAAAACTTCTGAAGAACAATTTCTCATTTGTGGGTCAGAAGTCACTTCATTATCATCAGGACGCGCACGCACTTTGTCAGGACAATTTGAACCGTTGTGCAATTTTGAATGAATGCTTTTATAGTATTTTATTTTACTTTTCAGGATGAAAAATGCAGGAAAAAATCAACTCGGTATATGGGTAGCTAGAGAATGGATTGTAGCTTATAAAAGCCCATCTTCAATCTATTTTGGGTCCCTGGGTCATATCTATCGTAAAACAATGATATTTAAAGTATGATATTTAAAGTTGGCTCTAGGTGAATCAATATAACAACCCAGAATGATGTGAAGTCACTCTGTGACTCTTGAATAAAGGACGAATAGTCCGAAAATAATTTCATTTTGAAAAAAAAATCATTTCTGTATTTTGTCAAACCCTATGGTATAATTTTTCTTAACACTAAATTGCCATAATACACTTTTGAGAGTTAAAATTTTAATTCTTATTATTAATTATCTTTAACTTGAATGGAAACAATATAGAAGATTTAACATACCTTCAATTAAACAGATTTTTTATATAAACCATCAAAGATTCCAGTAGAATTTATTTTTTGATTAGCAACAAAAAAAAAATAATAGGAATAACAATAATATTCAATAATAATTATTACTCATATTAAGCTTGCAATGGGGTTAGGGAGGGTATGTGGTTGGAGGGGTCTGGAAATTAGTTTGGTAAGGGGACGTTTAAGGGGAATATTCCTGAGTGTGAGAATACTAACCTTTATAGACGTGGAGGTGGTGGTGTAACTCAGTGTATCTCGTTGTACTAGTTTGATAAACTACTGAATTTACTCTTATGTTCAAATTCTACGTTACTGAAGTTAATCTGATGCAATGAATTTACAAAAAAAAAATAAAAAAAAATAATTCTAAATAGGCAAAAATAAAATAAAAATACTTAAATAAATTCTAGCTGCAAAGGAGAATGGGGAGAATTTTCTTAACAGTGAAAGATAATCAAGAATTCAATGTATAATATATGATTTATTGAGGTCCTTGGTGAATTTAACAGTCAGAAAGAATTAAATGATTTGATGGCTTTAAAGGGTGAACGGAGATCGTTCAAAGAAATTATGATTGATTACGTTTGCTCTTGAAGTGTGCTGACTCGGTTCAAAGTACTTCAAACAGCGCTAGCTGTGCCGTGGCCACTCCCTCTCGCTCAGGTTCCGTAGACTGCCACGTCGAAGAGTGTGTAACGGGCCTGGAGTCTCGCCTTTTTGATCAGCTTCCGTGGTGTCTTCACGAGAGCCGGACAGGTATTCTTGTCCGTGCTATCCAATTAGCTATCGTGCTAATGATAGAAGTGCCAATGGAGGGGCTCGCAAGTGGATGAATGAAAATGCCCGCAAAAACGACTCCAGGAAGAAGAAATATACTCGTGAGATCGAGTAATAGAGAGAGTGTATAATATGGAGAGTGTAGTGTAAGAGAGATGTAATGTAAGAGAGCAGGATAAAGGTAGAGGTATAATATAGAGATGTAAGGTAAGAGCTGGATAAAATAATAGAGGTATAATGTAGAGAGAGTAAAAGAAGAAGTCCTCTCTATGCATTCTCCGTGTTGGTCCTTTTATGCATTTCATACTATTCTCCGTTTTCTATCCCTTCTAAGGTACATCGCCAATCATAATGTTCTATTTTGTTAAATGAGGGTGTTTGGACCCTGGCTAATCTCATTCCCCTGACTATATTCAGAACTGGGCCTTAAAGCTCATATACCACGAATGACTTTAGATAATCCCGGCTTAAGCCAGCTTCTCTTTAAATATGAAAAATAAACTAATTTTTACGAAATCTATTCTATATTTGGCTTGACTGGTTAATCTCTTTCCTATTTTTAAGTTATTAAATTAATAAATTTTGAAAAAGTTCAGATTTAAGATTTTTTAACTCTACTATGCATAAAAAAAACATACCTCTAAATTTGATTCTTTGTTCAACAATGTGCGAAAATGGGTTGTTACCATTTTATGACACCGCTTCCCTTCAAAAAAAAATTTTTTAAACTAAAAAAATTTTTTTTTTTTAAATTATTAATAAACTGAAAAAATTTCTTTTCAAATTATTAGCCCAGGCTATTTACCCCGTGAGACCACAACTAATCCATCGAAACGCAGGGGTCACAAGCAATTTGTTATTATATCTCGCTGTTAAGTTCAATTATCCAACACTGATACATCGATTCCTGATTTCACATTTCCTTTTTCATGTCTATCCGCATATTGGGATCGTGTTCATCTCTTCTATATGGATGCACGAGTTCCCATCTCTGTGACGGACCATTCGACATACTATAAAAAATTTATTTTCAAGAATTTATGTTAATCGTAACAATAATTAATTCGCTCATGTGAGATACTGTTTGCAAATGTGCTTGTTGGTTACCGCTTTTAAATGTTTTAATTTTTAATTGCAAGGGGCTTATTCAGGGGCTAAAGGGAGAAAATTATATTTTTAGTTTTGCATGTTCCAACATTGATATAATATTGAGAAGGAAAGCTGAATCCAATAGAATGTTTATTATAAAATTAACAAGTGAAGCAATTGAAAAATTTACATTAATACTAGAAAATTTTATTTAAATGAACAGAAAAATAGTGAGGGTGGAAAGAAATTAATATTGATTGACTCTATTGATACAAACACAGGTTAGAATTTAATTTAAATTTAAATTTTAAAATTACAAAGAAAGTTGACTAGAGAGGGTTGAATCGGGTTTATCTAGAATGAAAAATTATTTAAAAATGAATTTTGTCTATTGTGACAAATGAGGGTAAAATTTTATATGAGTCTCATCGTGATAAATGAGTTGTGTTGACACCAAATGATAAAATTATAAAAAAAATAAAAAATAAAAATGAATACTGTTAATGATTTTCCAAAAATCATTGAATCGATAAATCTACTGAGTTTACTGAAGTTAAATTACAAAAGGGCCTGCTGGATTTATATAAAAAAATGGAAATACAAAATTATGATAGAAATGTGGATTAAAAATTTTAAATGGGGACCTATGTGAAATTGTTCTGCTAATATAAATAGTTATATTAGAATATTTATTTTAAATTAGACGAAAGAAATAATAGTGTGATGATTCATGATTACAAGAAATTGAATTAAATAATTATCAAAAATTATTTAAATATGGATTTTAAAAGATAATGAAATGTACTATTTTTACTAAATTATTATTTATTGAATTTTGCAACAACAAACAACAAATGAGAAATATGAATTGACTGGGCTATATGGGAATTTAACTAAATAAAAATAATGGTTTGCTTATAAGCATTTTCGTTTTTCGAAGAGTTTCAATGTAAAGGCAATTTTCGAAGGTTTCTTATGGGTCAATCAAAAATGTTTTTCTTATCATTTTTATCGATTGATCCCCCGCGAGGCGTATAAAGTTCTTTCTAGTGCTCGCTGGCAATGATGCAATTCATTCTGAATCACGTCACGGATATGATCTGACTTAATGAAATTTATTGTTGATAATTTGAAAATCGAAAATGTAAAATAATTTTTATACTTTATATGCAAACCAATTAAAATTTTTAACTAGTGGAATTGAATTTGTTTGGGGGACTTATATCAATTTTTATTAAAGGTGGTGGGGGCGGAATTTCAATTATTTGTTGGCAAATTATGGGTGTGTGAATTTCTATGGCGGGTATACAAGTTATTGTTTTTAATTCTATGGAGGGTTCTATAATGGGGTCTATATTAATTTGATTACAAGGGGCTGAAGTAAATTCGAGGGCGGTTTCTAAAAGAGGAGGGCTCAACAATGGTTTCAATTGTTGCTAACTTGATTTCTAAGGGTGGCGATTGTTGTATTGTTGCATCATGTGACTCTATTGTTTGTTTCAAATTACTGTTTATATTTCTACTTTTTGTGAAAATTACTCTTCTATCTCTATCCCCGCTATCACATATGAAGGTTTTCTATTTTATTTTCCAAGGGTGGCGATTGTGTATTGTTGCATCATTTGACTCTATTTTATTACCTATTATTGTTAAATTTTCATTGACTTTGGCTATGGAATTATTTATATTACTATTAAATTCATCCCTCATGGCCTCTATTTTATTATCTATGCCCTTTATTGATTCTATTAGATTAGCCTCTGATTTCTTAGCTCTAGCCTCTGATTCTATCAATATTAGCCTTTGTTTCACTAAAATGAGCCTTAGTTTCACTTTTTGTTCATCTATTTTGTTATTTATCCCTTCATTGATTCTATCATATTAGCCTGTGATTCATTCATTTTCAACATTATTTGTTGGAACATGCTATTAATATCGACGGGTGGGGGTGGAGGGGGGGTATGTGTACTTACGATTTGATGTTCACCATCAAGCGCATTTGCAAACTCCCTTGTATCTCGTAGCATGGCTGGAAGTGTCGATTCTTCCATTTCCGCCGGTGTAGGAGTGGACATACAGGTCCCAGAGTCTAATGCTATATCATCAGGATCGATCGGCGTGTTGGATAATTCAACTGTTGTTTGTTGGTTGCCTGCATAAATCGCCCTGCGTTCGTCAAGACTCTGTTGTGTGCCGTCCATTCTCGGTGTGTATTTGTAAAAGAAAGAATCAAATATTAGAAGTTGCTATTGTTTATTTATAAAATGTATTAATTTTATAGAAAAGAAAGTAAACAGTTCGCCAAATAAATTCTCAGAAAATTACAAAAATAGAAGTGTTGAAGCCGGGATTATTCAATTAACCTTTGATATCCCACTGTTAAGAGAATTTAAATAAATAAAAAAAATATGAAAAAAAATAAATTAACGGTACGGGGCAATATACTATATTTTTTTGTTCAATTTTAGTACAACGAGACAGGTATCGCGTTCGGTTGCAGCCTTACTAAGCCTGGTATTCTCACTTCTCAGAATATTTTTAATATGGGATTTTGAATTTAGGGATATCTGTGGGATAGGATGGCTTAGATTTTCAAATCCCAGCAGCACCTTCACCATGCAATGGGGTTAGGGAGGGTATGTGGTTGGAGGGGTCTGGAAATTAGTTTGGTAAGGGGACGTTTAAGGGGAATATTCCTGAGTGTGAGAATACTAACCTTTATAGACGTGGAGGTGGTGGTGTAACTCAGTGTATCTCGTTGTACTAGTTTGATAAACTACTGAATTTACTCTTATGTTCAAATTCTACGTTACTGAAGTTAATCTGATGCAATGAATTTACAAAAAAAAATAAAAAAAAATAATTCTAAATAGGCAAAAATAAAATAAAAATACTTAAATGAATTCTAGCTGCAAAGGAGAATGGGGAGAATTTTCTTAACAGTGAAAGATAATCAAGAATTCAATGTATAATATATGATTTATTGAGGTCCTTGGTGAATTTAACAGTCAGAAAGAATTAAATGATTTGATGGCTTTAAAGGGTGAACGGAGATCGTTCAAAGAAATTATGATTGATTACGTTTGCTCTTGAAGTGTGCTGACTCGGTTCAAAGTAATTCAAACAGCGCTAGCTGTGCCGGGCCACTCCCTCTCGCTCAGGTTCCGTAGACTGCCACGTCGAAGAGTGTGTAACGGGCCTGGAGTCTCGCCTTTTTGATCAGCTTCCGTGGTGTCTTCACGAGAGCCGGACAGGTATTCTTGTCCGTGCTATCCAATTAGCTATCGTGCTAATGATAGAAGTGCCAATGGAGGGGCTCGCAAGTGGATGAATGAAAATGCCCGCAAAAACGACTCCAGGAAGAAGAAATATACTCGTGAGATCGAGTAATAGAGAGAGTGTATAATATGGAGAGTGTAGTGTAAAGAGTGTAATGTAAGAGAGCAATAAAGTAGAGGTATAATATAGAGATGTAAGGTAAGAGCTGGATAAAATAATAGAGGTATAATGTAGAGAGAGTAAAAGAAGAAGTCTCTCTATTTCTCCGTGTTGGTCCTTTTATGCATTTCATACTATTCTCCGTTTTCTATCCCTTCTAAGGTACATCGCCAATCATAATGTTCTATTTTGTTATATGAGGGTGTTTGGACCCTGGCTAATCTCATTCCCCTGACTATATTCAGAACTGGGCCTTAAAGCTCATATACCACGAATGACTTTAGATAATCCCGGCTTAAGCCAGCTTCTCTTTAAATATGAAAAATAAACTAATTTTTACGAAATCTATTCTATATTTGGCTTGACTGGTTAATCTCTTTCCTATTTTTAAGTTATTAAATTAATAAATTTTGAAAAAGTTCAGATTTAAGATTTTTTAACTCTACTATGAAAACGATGAAGCTTGAAGGGACGACGATGATGATTTGATGATGATGATGATGATGATAGATGATGACGATGGGACGGTGATGATGGATGATGATGATGATGGTGTGAGATGAAGTGTTGAATGGATGATTTGGTTGGTGGTGATGAATGAGTTAGATGATTGGTGAAGTTACTATTTAATTTGTAAGTTAAAATAAAACTACGAAAATTATGTTAAGGAAGTGCTTCGTAATTATCTAATATTTAATAAATAAGTTAATATACTAATGAAAAATAATAAATTAAAAATAAAATAATGAAAACCATCAAATGTTTGAAATAAAAATAATTATAAAAATGATTGAGGAGATGATGAGTCAATGATTGAGATGATGAGTCAATGATTGAGAAATGATTGAAGTATTAGTAAATGATTCAGTTGATTGAGTGGTTGAAGTCAATGATTGATAGGATGATGAATCAATGATTGAGGAGATGATTAGTCAATGATTGAGAGGATGATTGAGTGTAATCGCATTGAGAATGATTGAGTGGGATTGTGATTGAGTCGGTGAGTCGGCATTGAAATCTAAACTATGGCCCATCGTAACCATGGAGAACTCGCAACTCCAACACCGAAACTAATCGGTTGGATGATTGGCCAATGATTGAGGGGATGATTGAGTAGATGATGATTGAGGAGATGATTGAGTCAATGATTGAGGGGATGATTGAGTCAATGATTGAGGATGATGAGTCAATGATGAATTTGTAAAGTTAAGTCTTCGAAAATAAAACTACAAAGTACATTAAGGAGGTGCTTTACGCTCTAGTTGAGTCAAAAGAAGTGTGAGTAATATTTAATAAAATAAGTTAAAATGCAAATGAAAAATAATAAATTAAAAAATAAATTGATGAAAATCGTAAATGTTTGAAATAAAAATAAATATTAAAAAAATTAAATACAAAAGTTAGTTTGATTTAATCAAATCAAATGATTGCATGATATGGCAATATGTTGTATTAATACTGTCTATGTTTACATCCAAACATGAGTTTTAATGTAATTTCTCGGTCATGATATATTTTATTGCAAAAAGAAACCTGCATGTTTCAAAAAGCTAATTTTTAGTTTTTAACTTTATTATTAACTAATAATAGTATAATTCAAAGGAAAAGTGTCGAATCTTGTAAATTTTTAAAACGGGAAGCGTTGAGAAACTTCATAAACCGACTTAAAGAATAGAGTACCTGGAGGCACCGAGCGATGCTCGGTAACTTCTTCCTTCAGTTAAAAGCTTTATTTTAATATTATTTTTAATTTAAAATTCTGAAAAAAATATTTTTTTTTGGGGGCGTTTTAAAATTAAAAAAAAATACAAATTTATATAATGTATCCGACCACTGTACCCCCCCCCCACCTCCACCCCGCTCGACCTCATCCCCGGATCCCCCACCTCCTGCACCTGTTTTGATTCAACCACATGATTCATTTTTATTCATCCAATTGTTAATAAATAAAACCTATCAAAATGTGTTATTTTTTCTGAAAATTGAGACCTGGTTATGCGAAAGATATTTTTAAATAAATTCTTGATTATTTTTTATTCTATTAAATAAATAAGGTTCTTTATAAAAACAATTATAAAACGTTTGTTAATAATTCTAACGTTTAATCACAATCGAGGGGTGAACCGCGACCTAAAATCGTGTACACCTACTTCCACTTCCACTTTCATTTCCAAGTAGAAGACAATAGATAACAATAGATTATCTAATGAATTCCAAAGTAATTCCAAAGAAGGTGTACACCTAATTCCAATCGCGGTTCACCCCTCGATCACAATAGTTCTTCAAGGCCTTTGAGAACAATGAATTAAGCCAACCCATTGTCTGCCTGGGTACAAAAGTAAAAGAGTAACCTTTTTTAAAACCCTAAGAATGGGATTTGTCTACCTGAGAATAATTAATTTGATTACGAAAAAACCCATCAAAAACAATTTTGTCGAAGATGAGACCGTGACAGATCGAATTGTCACCCCAAAAACCCCCTAACCCGTGAATTTCATCAAAATCGTTAGAGCCGTTTTCAAAATAGAACTAAGATACAAATATATACTAACTAGATAGATATACTAACTAACTAGATATAATAACTAGATACTAATCGAACAAACGCATTAGCCAATTCATTTATCCCCTATGACATCTAGAGACTGGAACTCTCTTCCCCCCGACCGTCTTTCCAGATACTTATAACCTTCAATCTTTCAAGACCATCATCCACAGATACCTTCGACTGCTACCCAATCCCTAAATCTCCCCTTATCTTCACGTTGCAAGGGTCCACCACGGACTTCAGAGGTTGTACCTTCTTGGTGCAACTTCTTCTTGTATCAATATCATTATAAAAAAAAATAATATATATATAAACAAATATACAATTTTTGCTCGTTTAATAAGAGTAGATAAAAAATTAAGTTATAATTATAATCTAATATTTTTTATTTAACATTCGCGGCGAAAGGACCCGAACTAAATTAGGGCCCCATCTATTCATTATAATTTTAGATTTGTTAATAAATTTTTTTTATGATGGATTGAACCCCGGGGGATTAACAAACTCTCAATGGGAAAGATCGAGTTACTAAGGCGTTAATAGTTTAGAGTTTAGATCTTTAGAAGCTCAGACCACCACATAATTGTATAGGCTCCTTTAATTTTAATTGTTTGAGAACATAGTTTTTTGATTTGATGGATTCCCCCTCTACCTTCAGTTTAATTATATTTGTTTTGTTCTTTTGATAATTTAACAAATTTATTTATAGTCAATCAAAGTTATTTGATTTCGTCTTAAAAGTTCTTAAAATAAATTCTGGAATATTCCATTTATTGTTCTTGTGGTAAACATTTTGTTTACAATTCTCTATTTTTCCTTTCAAAAGTGTAATTTTTAATGAAGAACTTTCTAAATAGTAGAAACGATACAAATCATCAATGCCGTTTGTTCATCTTGTGGAAATTATAACGCAAAGAGAGAAACAAGTTCATTTCGTTAAATAAGCATTCACTATTCTAATGAATAGTTCTGAACAACAATTTCTGGCATGAAGGTCAGAATTCACTTTGTCAGGACACGAACCCATCCACCCAATTCATCAGAGGAATTTGAATCCTTGTGTTATTGAAAGCCTAAGTATGAGAGTTCGTCTTGGATTCTTAAATTAATATTATATTGATAAGATGTACTCAATCATCCCCTCAATCATTGACTCAATCATCCCCTCAATCATTGACTCAATCATCCCCTCAATCATTTACTCAATCATCCCCCTAAATCAACCTAAATCTTTTGATCAAAACTCATTCCTAGTAGAGTTTCGATTAGGTTTCAATCATTGACTCAATCAACTCCCTCAATCAATCTAAGTCTTTTGATCAAAACTCATTCCTAGTGGAGTTTCGATTAGGTTTCGGTGTTGGAAGCCTGTGGAGAGTCCTCCATGGTTGCTGATGCCGAGTGCGTGATAGTTTTTCCATCATTGCTGATGGAGAATTACAATTGTTTTTCTTTTCTTTTTTCACTGTTGGTACCATAAGTGAATTGCATCTTCTTTGTCTACATACACATACAGAATTTACTACTCTACTATAATACTTGTTTTTTCTCATCTTAATAAACTATTTTCTAAATAGGTACTCTTATATTAGAATCGATAAGAATATCTTGGGAATTAATAGTTTATTTTTTATGAAAATCAAAAATTCAGGCCACAGGGGGGCCCTTTGTATTAATTTCAGATTTTTCCGATGGTGTCAAAAGAAAATATTTTCCCCTTTATATCAAAACAAATAGCGAATTTCTTCTCTTTAAATACTCATCTATTAAAATGGATAAAAATATCTTTGGAATTGATATTTTATTTTTCTAGAAAAATCACAGATTGAGACCAGAGGGGGAGCCTTTGAATTCATTTCAGATTTTTTCGAGGGTGAAAAAGTTAATATTTTTCGTTTAATATCAAAATAAATAGCGTATTTGTTGTCTCTAAATACTCTTATATTAGAACCGATTAAAATATCTTGGAAATTAATAGTTTATTTAAAATGAAAATAAAAAATTCACGCTATAGGAGGCTACCTAATATATATGTTAAGTAAGGACCTAAGTATTCGTCTTGGCTTTTTACTTTCACATTTATATTCGTAGAATATAATGGGGAAGTATTGCGATGGCTTGTCTGGGTCCTGACTCTTTGAGAGCTTGTATCTCAGAGGTGAAAAAAAGTTAATTTCATTTTGTAACACTTCTAGGTGGAAGGAATCGTTGACTTTAATAGTTGGAAATCGGGTTTAGGACATAAAACCGGAAATTGTGGCCCCCAGGGGCCAAAAAGGGCCAAAAATTCATTGGTCAGTGCGTACGTATGTACCCCCTGCGTTTCGCAACCATAAGTCTCAGAGCTATGAAATTCGAAACTTAGGCTCGATACAGGCTAGAAGGATTACAATAAGTTTTCGCTTGAAATCGGAAAACCGGAAGTTGACATATACATTATTTTTTTTTTTATTTTCTCAAAAACGATTTTTTTATAAATTGCGGTACTCATCAAGTGTCATGAGTTATTAAGCTATTTAGAGGCAAAAATTTACCGAGCATCGCTCGGTGCTCCAGGCACCCTTATATTAAACGAGCTGCTCAAGGCGTGCCTTCGGCACGCCCTCGACAGCTCGGCCCTCTGGGAGTGGCCATGGCGGGCGGCGTCTCGTCATGTGATTATTAGGTGTCCAAAATTCATTTAAAAAAAAAGCTCCATTCCCAAAAAGTATGTTTTTATATATATATATTTAGATATTTGCAAATAAATAACTCTCAGTTTTCTAAAGAGTAAATATACAATAAAGCTAAAAATTTATATATTTGCCCCCCCCCCCCCCTTCGCCCCATACAGTCAATTTTGATAGTTGATTTTTACAGGAATATTTTCTTAAAGTAAAAAAGAATAACTCTACAAAATTTGATCAAGATAGGAGAGAGTTTTAATTTTTTTGCCCCCCACTCACATTTTGGATAGTTGGGAGTCGAGATTTCAAAAAATCCTGAAATTTCTTTTTAGATATTTGTATTTGTAATTTTATTAAGTAAAAATCACGTAGATATCTTATCGTTCTTAATGAAAAATGCATAATTAGTGTAAAAACATTGCAAAGATATTTTTCCCTTATGACCCCTTTAGGGGGTCGAATTTCAAAAAAATCCTGGAATTTCTTTTTAGATATTTTAATTTAGTATTTTGATATGTAAAAAGCAAGTAGATATTTTATTGTCCTAAAGAGATATCGCATAATCAGTAAAAACACACTTTGCCCCCTTTGACCCCCTTAGGGGTCGAATTTCAAAAATCCTTTCTTACTGAGCCTCTATGTCATAGATGTAATATTCTCTCCAAATTTCAAGTTTCTATGTCCAGTGGTTCTGGCTGTTTTGATGATGAGTGAATTAGTGTATCGGGCAAAAGAATTTTATATATATAGATAAAGAAGCCTAAGTATGTGAGTTCAGTTTCTTTCTGTACTTCCTGAAGATGGGTTGATAGCCCGAAATATATAATATATATATATATATATATATATATATATATTGAAAAAGAAAAAAAAATTTTTATATCTTTCAATTTTTTTAATTTTAATGTGAAATAAGTGACCTAGTATCCTTAACTCATAGTAAATCAATATTAAATATAATATTTATTTACTCTTATCTTTATTAAAGATGTTTCACCTTGCACCAACACCACAATCTCTACTAGTTATGTGAGTTCGTCTTGGCTTTTTTAAATTAATATTATTGATAATACTATGTACCTATATTGGAAAAGAGTTTATTAAAATGATCAAAAACAAATAGTATAGTAGAGTAGTAAATGCTGTCGAAATTAAATTTACCAAAGAATCCCAGTCATTAGTAGAAACTTGTCTCTGTTAATGAAAATTAAATCTGAACTATTATGGCTTCGCTCAATTCTGCTCTAATTGTATTGAAAAAATTCGGAATGTGTTGGCTGAATCAAAGGTCAGTTCCTAACAAACCGTCAATTAAACTGCGAAGGAAGTTGGGATTGCTTGAAAGTGATGGAAGTTTTCGTATGAATCATCGAGGAGCGAGAGAGCTGGTTGCCGGTACGGCAGGCAGATGGTCTCACGGAACGGGTAAATCGTATCTGGATGCTGACTGGTTAATTCGCAGTTCCAGGAAGGTGGACCTTATGACGTCGGCCTCTCCATCAAACCAAGGTTAGCAATCAGGGGTGAACGAACGCACCAATTCCATCACCCTAATTTATGTTATTGACCTTATTGTATCTAAAGGCGAAGGTGCGTCAACTAATTCCGCAATTATAAAACTACACTCACTAGATAGAAACTATTTTACGTAATATTACTTCATATTTCAACAACGCAGTAAATTGAAAATTGACTTTTAAAGATTGATATGTAAATTTTCAAATATTTGACATAATCTTAAACTACTCTTATTAAACGAGCAAAAATTCTATATTTATATATTTAT
>JAKCPI010031848.1:8447-64267 GCA_023213315.1 Euborellia annulipes | reverse complement strand
AAAATAACTTTAAGAATTATTTTATTAAGGTTTTTTTTTAACACACTTTTTTCCCATTCCACACTCACACTCTTTGTCAGACACAGAAGCACACAGTCTTTTCGGCAACTTAGACTATATAAGATTTTAGACCTACACGATAAAAATTATTTATGAATATATTAGATATTTTTAACGAGACTGTGAGTGTTTTTTATTGGTGAGGCCAAACATCCTTTTAAATATATCTATGACTTGTTTAGTCCGAATCGGGGTATTTTGAATACTATTATCTTATTCAAATATATAGATCTCGAAAAATATTTAGCTATATATATTAGGGTAGGCCAAAAAAAAATTTTTTTTTCCTTAGTTACTATGAAAATCTCATTCGAAATGATGAAAAAAAAATTCTGGTAGACCTGAGCTCATAATATTAATATTAAGAGGTGGCTCATTGATATTTTCGATTTCCCATTTAAATAACACAGGAAATTTCGTTTTTTTTTTTTTTGTAAAAATAAGTCTTTTAAAAATCATTTCACTTCGAATAGATCCCTAATAAATAAATAAATACAAAAAATTACGCTTAGAAGTATTTTATTTTAAAGAGGGTGAGTTTTGGGGGTGGATTAATTAAATAAGTCTTTTAAAAATTATTTCACTTCGAATAGATCCCTAATAAATAAATAAATACAAAAAATTACGCTTAGAAGTATTTTATTTTAAAGAGGGTGAGTTTTGGGGGTGGATTAATTAAATAAGTCTTTTAAAAATTATTTCACTTCGAATAGATCCCTAATAAATAAATAAATACAAAAAATTACGCTTAGAAGTATTTTATTTTAAAGAGGGTGAGTTTTGGGGGTGGATTAATTAAATAAGTCTTTTAAAAAATTATTTCACTTCGAATAGATCCCTAATAAATAAATAAATACAAAAAATTACGCTTAGAAGTATTTTATTTTAAAGAGGGTGAGTTTTGGGGGTGTATAAAAGAAGTGAGTCTTTTAATAGTTATTTATTAAAGAGATTTCAATTTTATTCCCAACAGAATAAATCCCCGTTAGTTTGTTTTCAAATGAAAAGTATTTTTTTATAAAAAGAGAATCTATTTGATAATTTTATTTCTTGGGCGCTCAGAGAACAATGCAATTATCTCTCTATGCTTGCTAGCCTGCAGCCTGCCTGTCTCTAGTTGAATTCGGGTCGTGTCATGAATCACTCCGTTCGTCTCTCGCGTGTGTTCAGTTTCTTTTTTATATTGTGTTGTGTTATTTGTGCAATTAAGACGTTCATCCACCTGCTCGTTTGGTCATCTTATCATTAAGGTATTGAATATTTCCTTATCTCATTTGCATAACGGATTAACTAACATTTTATAATTATTTATATTTCCACTTTTTTTTCTCTCTTTTTAATAAACTCATAATAATATCCAATTTGTAATTATAACACTCTGATAAAGTATGACACCCAGGGAGTGAGAGGGTGTAAATCACCCCCTTCTAATAAACTAAAATATTATTTTTTTTAATAGATAAAATTTAAAAACAAAACTTATTAATTAATTCACTATTATTAACATTTTTTCTTTAATCATATGAAGTCCGTTCTCTTTTTCTCTCTCTCCTCCCCCACCCCATTCTTTTCTTAACAAAAACTTTAACTTTTCTATTATAATTAGTAATTAAATATTTTTTTAAATTGAAAAATTAAATTCTTAAATTTCGTCTATTTCTTTGTTATTTGTGCAAAAACGACGTTCGTTCACCCCCCAAATTCACGACTCCAGGTTTGATCATCTAATTATTAAGGTATTTAATAAAGAAGGATGAGAGAGGGTGTAATCCACCCCTTCTAAATAAAATTTCAAAATAAAAATTATATTTTTTATAAAATTCTTTCCTCCAATCAATTGGGGTATGTTCTCTCTCCCTCCCCTTAACAAGGGCGGATCCAGAGGAGTTTTTCAGTGAGGGAGAAAAGTAATCTGGTGTGAGTGATTGCACAGTACACAACTTTCTCTTACTTTTAAAGTTGCATTCTGTATTTGTTTGCAAGATTTTTTTTTTGTGTCGAAATAGATTTGAACAAACAAACATCCCTACTGAGCATTTTGAGGGACCCACTTTTTTTTTGGAATTAGGGACCCTCAAAACGAGTATATATCCTCGACGTCGAATTTTTGATATGATCGCAATATTACATATTTAGTATATTTTCATTTTTTTTTCTCTTTTTAATAAACTCATAATATTATCCAATTTGTAATTATAACACTCTGATAAAGTATGACACCCAAGGAGTGAGAGGGTGTAAATCACCCCCTTCTAATAAACTAAAATATTATTTTTTTTTAATAGATAAAATTTAAAAACAAATATTCTTTATTAATCTCTATTATTAACATTTTTTCTTTAATTAAATGAAGCCCGTTCTCTTTTTCTCTCTCCTCCCCCACCCCATGCTTTTCTATCATAATTAGTAATTAAATTTTTTTTTTTTTAATTGAAAAAATAAATTCTATTTCACTGTTTAATTTCATATTAAAATCAGTAATTTTCAAAGCCTGGGGTTCATCTTTTTGTGTGACATTAAAAAGTGAAATATTTTATATGAAACTAGCTGCAAGACCCGCCTTCAGCGGGCTTTGGGCCTAGCCAGTGTCCCTTAGTCACCTTCGGCAAACATGTCACCGTCGAGGAAGGTCAAGACTTTTACCAATTTAGGATTTCAATAAAAAATATCTCTGTGAAATATAAATGGGAATAATTTTTACTACTTTCTCTTACCTATGTATATATGTAATATATATATAGAGAGAAAGTATTGGATTCATGTCAAAAATTCGATGTCGAGATTTTGATGGATCTTCACGTTTTGAGGTCCCCTGAATCCAAAAAAGTGGTTTTCGCGACATGGTCTGTCTGTGTGTGTGTGTGTGTCTGTGTGTGTGTGTGTGTGTGTGTGTTCAATTTTAAGCATGAAGGAATTGAGCTACGAGGTTGAAATTTTATATTTAAGTTAAACACCCCCCGGGACCGGAAAAATAAGCTTTTAATCAAAATCGGCCAAAGAGTACTAGTACTTTACTGATGTACTTTTTCAGTTTTTTTCGATTTTCTCAAAATTCGCTCCAACGATTTTGATTAAAATTCAAAAATCAATTATTTTTTAGATGCTCTTTCAAATGTATATTCTCATTTTGCCCTCAAAATTGTTCTGAAGCCCACTTTACTCTTGTGCTTCATAGGGAAGATAGGAGAAATGGTTGCCATGGTAACAAAATATAAATATTTTCCCATACTTATAAATTTTACATCTGAATTCAAATGTTCCCTACTGTCGGAAACTAAATATATGTCGACACAAAAAATCTGGTGTGACAAGCACAGTACACAACTTTCGATTACCGAAGGTAAGAGAAAGTTGTGTGCTGTGCGCCAGTCACACCAGATTTTTTAAGTTAAGTTGTGCAGAGACTTAGGCCTGCTCTAGGGAAGTACAAGTCGAGCCTCTAAACTTATCGGCCCATCATTCGTTTAGTGTATTTATTTAATTCCCTATTTGGTTTGTTAATGAATAGTTTTTGATATAAATCGCCCCACTTCGTTCAATGCACTCCCTTAAATTATATATTAATTCATCGATATGTCAAAAATCTCCATTTATTTTATTTCAAATCTCCCCTCACGGCTGACGTTTCGCCCGAGGTCTAGGCCATCTTCAGAGCCGCTGGCGAGATTTGAAATAAAATAATATTTGGTCATTTCTTGTTTTTTTCATACTCCATCATCATTACCTACAGCCACAGATCTTTTTCGATATTAATTCATCTTTAATTTTTTTTTTTTTTTTTTTTTTCAATTATTTTATTTTAAATCCATTTGCTTTTTTCATTAAAACATTTAATATTTTATTTTTAATTATTATTTTTTAGTGATTACCAAATCTACACACACACACACTCAAACATGGTAGAAAAGCTTGTAGGCCTACATAAATATATACATATGGAAATTAAAATTTTATTTTTGGCTTTTTTTCGATTTGAAACCTAATATAAGTAAATTATTTTGTTTGAAAATTTCTTTTAGCATTCGTTTTACTTTCTCTTAACCTATATATGAAATAAATTTAGTTTGGCGATCTTGTTAAAAATTCGATGTCGAGATTTTAATGGATATACACGCTTTAACGTCCCCTGAGTCCAAAAAAAAGGGTCCCGCAAATTGGTCTGTCTGTGTGAAAAAATCTCAACAACGATAAGAGCTAGGAGATTGAAATATTCTATCTAAGTTAGGCACCCCCTTAGGGGGCTGTGCGCCAGCCACACCAGATTTTTTCTATTTTGAATTTTAATATATTGGCGGAAACTAAATATATGTCGACACAAAAAATCAGGTGTGGCCTTTGGTAAGATAAACTTGTGTCCTGTGCGACCAGTCTCACCAGATTTTTTATCTTTTTTATCTTTGAAAGATTCTTATGGATTTAAAAACAAATATTCTTATACTTTTTTTTCCTATCTTTTACACAAACACATACATTTAATCTGGTGTGATTTGTCGCACAGCACACAGCTTTCGCTTACACTCGGTGATAAAAAGTTGTGTCACACTAGATTTTTTGTGTCCACATATATTTTTTTTCCGTCGATATATTAGAATTCAAGATATAAACAAAGGAATTAATCTCTTCTTTCCTATTTCCGGAAGGTAAATAAAGGTTGGAAACCGCTTGTCTAATATTATTTAAAATCTTTGAAGCTCTTCAATTTAACTAACTGAAGATTATTTAATTTTAATATTTATTTATTATTAAAAAATCTGGTGTGACTAGCCGCACAGCACACAAATCTCTCTTACCTTCGGTTGGAAGTTGTGTTTGTGCTTGGCACACCTGAGTTTTTTTTACAATAAATATTTATCAATATTTAAATTCGTATATAAAATTTACCCCAACCCACAACCCACCCAAAATTTTCCAACTAATAACACCCCAAATATACCAAACTAACCTCCGAAAAAAAAATAATTTTAAACAGAAAAATTTATATTTTGTACCATGGCAAATATATTAAAAAATTTAATAATCTTCAGTTAGTTAAATACTGGCACTACCATATAATTATAGATTTTGAATAAATGGACCCTGTTACGCATTAGTGTGTCAAGCGCCAGCTACCGAGATTTGAGAAAATTAACATTAAAGTTTTTTTTTTTTTCATTGGATTTATATATAATTTTTTTTTGTCAATTTTGCAAGTAACATTAAATATAAATTTTTTTAGGACATATTTAATAAAAAATACTATTAATTATAGCATTTGAAACAATATTCGGTGCTTAACTCAATTTTTAATTTTTTGACGCTTGACCCACTATTGCATAACAGGGTCCAAATATTAGACAAGCAGTTTCCAAACTTAATTTTATTACACCTCCCCGAAAAAAATTTCTTCGCTTCCACACATATTTTTTTTAATTTTTTAATAGAGGTTAAAAAAAATAATAATAAAAAAAACTTTATTAGAAAAACACAAAACAAAACTACAATTACCCGAATAATAACAATGTGTTGGCTCCCTCCCCGGTTGGAAATTATTTATATAGACCGACAAAAATGAACTTTTTTTCTTTCACAAGAATGAAGATATGAAATTCTAGAAGTATTTTTCATGCTGAATTCAAATATCAATTCAGTTTTTCCCCATCAGGCACAGTTTTAGAGATATAGAGCAAAATAGATTTTAGTCGAAAATGGGCTCTAAAACGACTTTTATTTAGAATGTTCAAATTATTTTTAACGCGACACCCAGTCAAATTATGCAGATAGTTAGAATACATATAAATTTAAAGTTTCATCCCAATCGGAGGTCATTTAGACGTGCCGCAAACGGCTTAAAGTTTAGAAAAATCGAAATTTTCAAGATTTTTTTTTGCTTTGGTCACCCCTAATACAATTTTAGATATCCCTGAATGCAAAACACATATATTTACGATATTCTATAGTTCTTTGGCTTTCTAAAAATCATTCATTCGTAAAAATCTGTTAATTATTAACCAGTGGCGTAGCAAGGATTTTGGCGCCATGGAGCGGCTCAACTGCTGCCGCCCCCCGTCCTCCCCCTCGAACACTACCATCATTCGGTAACTGACACCCCACCCTACCACGGTAAACCTTAAATGCAAATATCAAATTACTAAAATGATTAAAAAAAATTTTTCATATAAAAAATTCCTCAGATTTCTTCATCTTCATCTGAAGGCTCAGCATATACCAGTATAATCTGTGTATAATACCAAAATTTAACCACAATATCTACTAAATAATTCAATGCTTTTTATAATTTATTAGGCCAATATTAAAAGTAAAAAAAAAATTCATATTTAGTCAACAAAACAATATTTTTATTTTGTCTACTTTTAAAATTAAATTTGAATAAAACGGAATAATATATTTATTTATCTTTGGCCGTGAATCCTAACGTTTGTCATTTTAAATAAACAAATGCATAGATTTCTATCAAAAAACAACAGAGCAAAAATTAATTGATTAAAGGATCCAAATAATTTTTTGTTCTACAAAAGGATCAAAATATAGACAAAAAATTAAATAAAAAGTATTATTTATTATATGTGCCCGGCGCCCCCAACCTGCCCTCCGCCCTGGAGCCGCCGCTCCACTCGCTCCTCGGTCGCTACGCCACTGTTATTAACGAAATTATTAATAAAAACGTCAGCAAAGAAAAAACCTAAGTACATTCACTGGAAAAAAAATGGACCTCTTGTTCTTTTAGAAGTATAAAGAAAGATATGAGATTCAATAAATATTTTTTTTTAATAATATATAATAAAGTTAGGGCCCGTGACCCGATGCTCAGAGAGGATACATTAGATTCTCGTGGATAGGGTTCGCTTTTTAATTCAATTGAAGTCCATTTTTTTCGACCAGTGAGTGTACTTGTGTTTTTTCTTTGCTCACGTTTTTATTAATAATTTCGTTAATAATTAACAGATTTTTACGAATGAATGTTTTTTAGAAAGCCAAAGAACTATAGAATATCGTAAATATATGTTTTTTTCATTCAGGGATATCTAAAATTGTATTAGGGGTGACCAAAGCAAAAAAAAATCTTGAAAATTTCGATTTTTCTAAAACTTTAAGCCGTTTGCGGGACCCCTCCCCCCTTCCCCCTTCGTCTAAATGACCTCCGATTGGGATGAAACTTAAAATTTATATGTATTCTAACTATCTGCATAATTTGACGGGGTGTCGAGTTAAAAATAATTTGAACATTTTAAATAAAAGCCGTTTTAGAGCCCATTTTCGACTAAAATCTATTTTGCTCTATATCTAACTAAAACTGTGCCTGATGGAAAAATTCTAACTACATATCTGAATTCAGGGTGAAAAAATGCACTAGATTCACTAATCAGATTTCTTGTGAAGAAAACCTTGTCGACTAGTGTTATTGTTAGTACTTATAAATTTTCTTTTTTCTTTAAAAACTAGCTAGCTATGTATCTAGACGTGGACGGCCCACTTAAAATTTGAATCTCACACCGAAAATATTTTTTATTTGACCTAATAATTATTCAGATATATTTCATTTCTCTTAATATTTCAACTTCGAAGGCCAATTCAGCTGCGCTAAATAAAATTAGGATTATTAATTTTTTGTTTGTTTGTTTTTTCAAGAAATTACATTTCCATATCATTAATGAATATTATGATAAATGAATTCATTGGGTGTTATATTATCAGGTACAAGCCCTCAGGAGAGGAGTTTTTTTAAATCTTGAGGAATTTGTAATTTTTTATCTAAAAATAAAATTAATAAAGAGAATTATAGTATTTTTTGGTCCACTGGGGGGGGGGGGGGGGCGGGGCATACTGATTTGCTTCTGATTCTAGAATGTTTTCAATAAAAGGAATTATTTTTTTTTTTTCAGATAGTCCTTGAACTTATGAGACAATATTTCTCGGACTGAATCTCCAGATGCTGTATTTTACCTAAACAGGCATCATCATACAGAACGAGACTTATATAAAAAGTTGGAGGGGTTATTATTACTTTATACACGACATGATGAAGGACATTACTCTTCGAGTCAGCTGGTAATTTCTTTTCTTAAATTAATTTTCAATAAAACAAATTTGACTTTCTATTCTTCTTTTTATTATAGAAAGCATTGTTTTTTTTTTGTTTTTTTTTTATTATATAAGCTGAAATAGTTTTTTAGCGAAACTATCCAAAAATGTATTACATTTTATTAATTACTGTCGTTTTTCTTTTCTTTCAGTTCCCGGTCTACTTTCATGAGATTGATTTGACTTCTGCCCTCTCTTCTGGAGTAACAAGTGAGCCTCGCCGCTTCTGCTGCAACACTGCAACTTCTCGAGTAGCAACTGATCTTCTCTTCTAGTCTTTCTACTGAGCTTCTCTTCTCAAGGAACTTGAAGTAAGCCCAGCGATTATATTAAAGGAGACTCAGATTTTTTACAGTTTTACTAGAGTTGAGCTCTTAAATTTTTACAGTCAAAAAGAGTCAAGTGATATTCTTTTAGAAATTGTTAATAACAGCGCTAGTTTGATGTCAAAATTAATATCGATATGATATTTAGGCCAATCTTAAAAATTTGAAAAAATATTATAAACCATTTAGGGGTTGGCGTGCTAACCTCGTATACCAAAAGTCGTTTCTATTTCTATTTAAGCCATTTGGAATAAAAAAAATCCAAACCCCCAATAATATTTCATATATAACGGGTATCGTAAAAGTCTTATATGGCCTAAGTTGCCGAAAAGACTGTGAATGACAAAAAAGTGTGAATCATAAAAAAAAAAAAAAATATCAACACAAAAAATCTGGTGCGATCAGTCACAGCACATTTTTTAAATCAAGTATGGACCTATTCATACTCTAACATTGTGTATTTGATAAATAAAACTGTATAATTTTTTTAGAGCAAATTTATTTATTTTTTCTCTGGTCAACTAGAAGAGGTAGAAAAGGGGGGAGGGGGGGGGGCGGTTGACTACCCCTGGTCATTAGGGCCTTAGGATCTCTTTTATTATTTGATTAGCAAAGTTTGGCTATTAATTAACATTTCTTTTTTTGCTCAATCTTTTGTTTCGGCCTGTTATCAGTCAGGGAGGATGCAATTCGTTTGTTCAAACGAAGCAAGGGGAGAACGCCCCCCCCCCCGCCCGCCCTTCAGGTGCGCGCGCGGCGCCGCCAGCCAGCCAATTCATCCCCCTTTTGGCAATTCTCATTTCGCGTGCCGCCCCGTTGTAGATCGCGCGCCAGTGCCGACCCAAACAGCATCTCGCTAACAACAACGACGACAACGATTACGACAAAGACGACCACCACCACATCCACAATTAAGACGAAAACTAAAAGCTCAAGCTCGACGACGTCGACGAGCATGTCCGGGAATTCGCCGGGCTTTGAATTAAGTCCAAGTAAGAATCATATTCACTTTGTATTCCCGCCGACTGCGATACCAAACACGATGACCACCACCTCGTTATCGAATTCGGTCTCGACAAGATCGACGACATCCTCGTCGACGCGGCGCTCATCCACGACAATCATCTCCACGACCGCGTCGACACACACCGCGACTCAACCGCTTCGTTCACCCAAATCGCCTACCACCCCGCGATCACCGAGATCCCCGAGATCGCCGAGATCGCCGAGGTCACCCAAACATTTTGTATTTGCCAAGAACCCCGATGGCCGAAAGAGCACGTCCGATTTGACCGAACTCGACAACATCTCCAGGTAAACGGAAATAAATATTCCCTTGCTAGAGGACGATCATGATTGTTTTTATAAAAAGAAATTTGGCGTGACAAGCCGCACTTGTATTTAGGTACACTACCCGACTTGCCTCTAATAAAATTAAACACTCAAATAGCTTCCATAGGCCTATAGGACCTAGCTGCGACAATCGCGCGTTATTTAGAGAAATTCGATGGGAATGTCCAATTTTTGGAGCAGATGGGGCGTAACTAGGGGGGGGGGCTGTGAGGCCCCATATTGACTCAATTTTTTGGCCCCCCCCTTCCCTAGTTACGCCCATGGTGGCGGCAAGTTAAGACTCTTTGAAATACATACATATTACTGGGCTTTTCAAAGAACATTTTTTTTGAATTGCATCAAATTTAAAAAATCTGGTGTGACTTAACGCACTCCAGCTTTTTGTGCCAACATATATAATTTCCCATAGCACCTTAGTAAACTTGACCATTTGTGTTTTATAGATGGCGCTGAGCTAGAATGTGTCCAAAAATAAAAGAAAGTACAAATCTGAAGTAAAGTGTAGGCTACTTCAAACACGTTTTAGAAAAGATTTTATTCATATGCTTTTTAAAGAGCATCTAAAAAAGAGTTGATTTATGAATTTTAAACAAAATCGTTGAAGTGAATTTTGAGAAAATCGAAAAAAAAAAAAAAAACTGAAAAAGTGCATCATTAAAGTAGACTACTAGTACTCTTTGGCCGATTTTGTTTAAAAGCTTCGAGTCACGTGCTCCTAGCCCTTTTCGTCTTGAGATATTTTGTTCCCAGACAGACCATGTCGCGAAAACCTCTTTTTTGGACTCAAAACGTGTATTTCCATCAAATTCTCGTCATTGTTTTTTTTTGACATTATCGCAATACTTTCTCACTATATATTACCCATATAGGATAAGAGAAAGTAAAATCGTTAGAGCTGATTTCGAAAAAGCAAAGAAAGCTCTTTTTAATCAAAATATTCAGAGTCGTCTTCTTCTTTCTTTGCCTTTATTATTCCCGCGGTGCGGGGTCGGCGGTAAATGGGGCGAGGAAATAGATGTTTTGCGACCAGAAGAGCCGGCCCGTCGCACGGCCTGACGCCTGTTGAATATATACAGTAGAAGGACTGCCAGTCCCAGCTCGGGTAGCTCATGGTCGCCATCCACGTGCCACCTGAGCAAAATCAAAATATTCAGAGAGTAGATGAGAAATTAAATATAGCCAACTCATCCATGTAGGCCTACAATGCAAAGGTCAAAGGTTCGCACCCCGTCCCAGGCGAGAAAATTTATTTCAATTGAATTAAGATACCAATCAATGTGACTGACTGAGTCTAAATGGCCTCAGATGCCGAAAGACTTTAACAAATAAAACAAAAAGTTGGAGAAATAATATTGATAGATAGTCTAGATGCCTGTGGAGGTAGAGCGCAATATGTATGCAATTAATTATTTATTTACCCCCCGGGTTTTTTTTTATTAGCTTTAATTCAGATGTGAGATAAGAAGAGGCCATATTGAATAATAAAAGCGATAACAAGACGCCAGCCAGCCAGCCAGATGGCTTCTCATTTGTTCATTCATCCATTAAAGACAGACTGACAGACAGACAGACATTCGTTTCTCTCAAATATTATTGCCGGGGAGGCGAAATAAAAAGAAAACAAAATCCCCTTCAATTGCTTATTAGCGTGAGCAGGGGCGCCACAACGAATTTGAATGAGGGGGGGGGGGCAAAAAAATTTTTTTAGAAAATTAAAATAATTTAATATGTTTAAATAGTATAAAACAAAAACAAATCTACTATAAAACTTTAAAAATTTTAAAAAATTGGGTAGTGATTTTATCAAAAATTTTTGCAAAAAATTTGGGAAAAATAATTTATTTAATTTTTTTATTTTAGAAGATTTTATTTTCCAAAAGATCATTTTTAAAAATAAATGAAATAAAAGAAGAAATTTTGCCTCCCCCTGTAGGATGCCAGGGGGGGCAATGTACCCTTCCCCCCCCCAGTTCCGGCGCCTATGAGCGTGAGTGAATAAGAAGAAATCCCAAGGCTGGTCGTCTCGCGGACTCAGGGCACCTCAAAACGTGTATTTCCATCAAAATCTCGACATCGAATTTTTGAGATGAATCCAATACTTTCTCTCGTATATATAGAGGTTAGAGCAGTAGCTTAACGTTTTTTAGCTGGACCCCCCGCAACCCGGGGGGGGCCCGGGCCCTCTCAAAGAGAAATTTTCATTATTATTTTTCTACGTAAATTTTTCTGTTTTTATCAAAGCCCTGAGAAGATACATTTTTTTTAGCTCGGCCCCCCAAGGTCCGCCCCCCCCGCATCGCGGGGACTGCGGGGGCGTACGTTACGCCACTGGGTTAGAGAAAGTAATATTAAAATGTATTCAGTTATTTATTAAATAAGTAAAATGTGAAAAAATTCTAATTTTTACAAAAAATATACATTGGGTCGAAAATGACCCAGAAGGGATTTAAACGAAAGAATTTTGAAGATGCGGTGAGGGCTCCTGGGCATGTGGGTACCCCTGATGCCATCAGCTCTGCTTTTAGAGCTTTTAATGCTCTTATTTTGAAATTTCAAGATTCTTGTAAGGCGTTTCCCATCTTGAGTCCAATTTGGAGAGGGTTTACTAAATGAAAATACGACGGGTGAAACTGCCCGAGTAATATTAATATATTGTAAAAGGAGCAGGATGTTTACTCGATTGATTTATGTGATTAATTTGTTGTGGTATTGCTGTGTGCTGACTCACTTTTGTATGTTAATCTTGCGCAGGCCTGTTGATGGTCACTTCAGACCGAAACTGTTAAAATTGCAATCACAGTCGCCTTGTCAATAAAAATCCTTTTTCCATAAATTATTTCATCTCTGCACCTCCATCTGCAAAATCAATCGAGTAAACCTCCTGCTCCTTTTACTAAATGAATTCTTTAAAGTGTAAGATGAAATAGGAAATACATTCTTTGCGCATGCGTCAGTTCAAAAGAGGCGGGATCTTTTTGGTTTTCTGGTTGCCTAAATGCCAGGTGACCACATCTGCTTATTTGATATTTATACGCATGCGCGAGTTGAGAAGAGGCGTGTCTCAGGTGGCCACGCCCTTGATCCGCCCTTCATTTCACTTTCGGTTGCCTAAATGCCAGGTGATCACATCTGCTTATTTGATATTTATACGCATGCGCGAGTTGAGAAGAGGCGTGTCTCACGTGGCCAGGCCCTTGATCCGCCCTTCATTTCACTTTCGGTTGCCTAAATGCCAGGCGTTATTTCGCCACCTCCATTTTGTTTCCCTCACACGTTTCAGGCAATTTATACTCAAAGGGATTTATTAAGAAATGAAATAGAAAGAAATCTTAAATAAAATTATTTAATTTTTTTTTTCTTTATTAAAGTAGGAATTCCAAATTGATTGAGAGATGTGTAAAAATAACGAAAATTTTCAAGAAACTCAAAGAGCACAATTAACCACAAAAAGTGTTACTTAGGCTACTTTTTGGGTTTTTTTTCATTCTCTATTGTAATTTAGATGCCAAAATCTTTCTGCAGATCTATTCTGATTGAGATTTTTAAAGAAATTAATTAAATAGAGTTGACAAAATAATTAATAATTTTCTTAAATTTTTTTTTTTTTAATAATGAACGATAAACGAGCTAAATATAGTCTCTGTCGGTATTTTAGAATTCACAAGGTGTAAAATTTATAAACATGGGAAAATATATATTTTGTTACCATGCCTCCTATCTTTCCTATGAAGAACAAGAGTAAAGTGGTCTTCAGAAGATTTCAATGGCAAAATGAGAATATACATTTTAAAGAGAATCTAAAAAATAATTTATTTTTGAATTTTAATCAAAATCGTTGAATCGAAAAAAAACTGAAAAAGTACATCAGTAAAGTACTAGTATTCTTTGGTCGATTTTGTTCCATAACTTCATGTCACGTCCCATGGGGGTCCATAACTTCTAAATATACAATCTCAACTTCCTAGCTCTTTTCGTACTTGAGATATTTTGTTAACACACACAAGCACACACACACACACACACACACACACACACAAGACCATGTCTCGAAAAGCACCTTTTTGGATTCAGGGGACCTCAAAACGTGTATATCCATCAAAATCTCGACATCGAATTTTTGACATGAATCCAATACTTTCTCATATATATTAACTATATATATATATAGGTAAGAGAAAGTAAAAATAAAAATTTTTAAAATTTTTATTCTCAACTGCATTTAGTCTATAAAATTCGGAGCTTATTAAAAGAAATCGCATCAAATTTGGGGCCGTAGTTTGCGAGTTGTACGCAATTAAAGAAGTAGAGTTTTTTATTTTTTCTAACGAGTATTAAATTAAATTAATCCGGGCTGAAGAAACGGCGAGCGGAGGGGGGGGGTGGCGCCTGCACCTCCCCTCCAGGCATTGTCGCCGGCAGCTATTCTTGGAAATAACTATTAAACCCGTTTTCTAAGAAATTATTTTAATATCTCCATCGCAAGTCGATATGAAGAATCTAGTTTGTTGTTAAGTTACAACGAATAATTCTCTCTCTTGGATGGGAGAGACATCGTATAAAACGACTGGTATTTATTTATTTATTTATTTTATATTAGCGCTATTAATCATTCTCTTTTCATTATTCTCTCGATATTTTTTTCTCTCTTAGAATGCACAGGCCCCAACTCTATTTTGTACTTTCTCTTATCTCTTTATATGTTAATATATATATATCTTTATATATATAATTCTTCTGTACGTGTGTATGTGACTGAACTCCTCCTAAACGAATGAACCGATTTTGATGAAATTTTCTGTGTATGTTTGTGAGAATCCCGGACAGGTTTTGTTTCACAAATAACAATAAGGTAATGAGTAATTAACCGTTAAAATAAGAAAAAAATAAAAATTAGGAGAAATTGTTGCCATGGTAACAAAATATAAATATTTACCCATGTTTACAAATTTTTTTATTTATTTACATTTTGAATTCTAAAATATCGGCGTGTCTGTGTACCGGGAGAGTCCCGGAAAGGATATTATTCACAAAAAATCTTAAGTTCATGAATAATTAACCGTTAAAATAAACTCTATATATAAAAATGAAAAGGGAAAATGTATGTACCGGTATGTATATAAGCCGAAGGCGAGCAGGGGGGTCCAGGGGCGCAGCTCCTGGCTAGAAGCCCCGCCGAAGGCGGGGCTTTGCGTCTAGTGTTATTATATAGAGAGAGAAAGTATTGGATTCATGTCAAAAATTCGATGTCGAGGTTTTGATGGATCTTCACGTTTTGAGGTCCCCTGAATCCAAAAAAGTGGTTTTCGCGACATGATCTGTCTGTGTGTGGGTGTGTGTTCAATTCAAAGCATGAAGGAATTGAGCTAGGAGGTTGAAATTTTATATTTCAGTTAGGCACCTTCCGAATTCGTGTTACTAAGCTTTTAATCAAAATCGGCCAAAAAGTACTAGTACTTTACTGATGTACTTTTTCAGTTATTTTCGATTTTCTCAAAATTCCCTCCAACCATTTTG
This sequence comes from Euborellia annulipes, assembly GCA_023213315.1. NCBI lineage: Eukaryota > Metazoa > Arthropoda > Insecta > Dermaptera > Anisolabididae > Euborellia > Euborellia annulipes. The sequence goes on along the minus strand of JAKCPI010031848.1, from coordinate 48,935 downwards.
TTAAAAATTCAAAAATCAATTATTTTTTAGATGCTCTTTCAAATGTATATTCTCATTTTGCCCTCAAAATTGTTTGAAGCATCTTTTACTCTTGTCCTCCATAGAAAAGATAAGAGAAATGGTTGATTGCCATGATAACAGAATTTAAATATTTTTTCTTTTAATCTAATACTGGCATGGGCGTAGCCAGACTTCTTGTTAGGGGGGGCAACCCCTCGTTAGGGCGAAAGAGGGGGGGTTTGCAATTAATATATACATAGAGTTTTAATTATTTATTTAAATAAAAAAAAATCTGGTGTGACTGGCGCACAGCACACAACTTTCTCTTACCTTCGGTAATCGAAAGTTGTGTTCTGTGCTTGTCACACCAAATTTTTTGTGTCGACATATATTTAGTTCCCGACAGTACGGAACATATGAATTCAGATGTAAAATTTATAAGTATGGCGAAATATTTATATTTTGTTACCATGGCAACCATTTCTCCTATCTTCCCTTTGAAATACAAGAGTAAAGTGGTCTTCAGAAGATTTCAATTGCAAAATAAGAATATACATTTTAAAGAGAATCTAAAAATTAATTGATTTTTGAATTTTAAAAAAAATCGTTGGAGCAAATTTTGAGAAAATCGAAAAAAACTGAAAAAGTACATCAGTAAAGTACTAGTACTCTTTGGCCGATTTTGATTAAAAGCTTATTTTTCCGGTCCCGGGGGGTGTTTAACTTAAATATAAAATTTCAACCTCGTAGCTCAATTCCTTCATGCTTAAAATTGAACACACACACACCCACACACCCACACACCCACCCACACACACAGACAGACAGACCATGTCGCGAAAACCACTTTTTTGGATTCAGGGGACCTCAAAACGTGAAGATCCATCAAAATCTCGACATCGAATTTTTGACATGAATCCAATACTTTCTCTCTATACATATATTACATATATACATAGGTAAGAGAAAGTAAAAATTAAATTAATGTAGTGAATTGGGGTGTTAAAAAAAATTTCCAATTGGGAAAAATATATATATATATTTTTTTTTTTAATTTTTAGGCCCAGCCAGGGGGGCAACGGCCCCCCCCCTGCCTCCCCCTGGCTACGCCCATGAATACTGGTATACCATCATAAATGTATCCAGTTTTGGGAGATCGAAATACAATTTTCCCCTCATATGGACTTTTTTTGCATTTCTTTTTTAGAATAAAATAAATAAATAATTATTTTTATTAAAAATTTTCCCCCTGAAATACTCCTTTGGTTACCCTGTATAATTACTTTTATTAACCATGCTGAATGCATATATGTGTGTGTGTGTGTGTGTGTGAGAGAGAGAGGGGGGAGAGGGGAGAGAGGGGGGAGTGCCTATGTGTGTGTGTGTGTGTGTGTGTGTGTGTTTGCTCGCAGTAGTGAGAAGTGAGTGACTCGAGCAATTCGCGCCGGTATGATTTCGTTTTTCTGTCACTCGGCTCCGTGTTCTTTTTAATTTTTCGTATTTATTTATTTGTGTTATTCATTTAGTTTTATTTTTATGTGTGTGTTGTGAATCCAAAGTGATTTCCCTGCATTCGACGTCCTGTGCCTGTCTGTCTGGCTGCCACTTCGACTTTTAAAGGTAGAATTCATTCAATTCCTTGAAAAATATTTAATTATTTTCACTTGTTTTTACGTTTATAATAAATATAATAATTAATTTTTAATATTAAATGTGATGAAAAAATGACAGGTGAGGTTAGTAAGCTATTAAGAAAAAAAATTATTTTTTTTTTTTAATATTTATTCTAAAAATGATTCGATTATCAAATATTAATAATCTTTTACATATTATCCATTAAATAATAATGCATAAGTGCTCAAACTCGGTTGAATTAAACGGATTTGCAAGTGTTTTGTGTGTCATTTTTTTGAAATAAAAGCTGCTAAAATCCAAGTGTATTTGATTGAGCATCAAATCGAGGGTCTGTCTGTTAATTTGTGATTAGCTATTTACTCTAGTTAGTAAATAATTAAGATAAAATCTCTTGGGAAATTGTTTTATTCTCATTTTGCTTGGTATCAATTCATGGCCTGCTATTATGATTGGATTTTATAGATAATTTGTCAAGTGTCATTCATTAGTGGATCTTCTATTAATATTATTGAAGTCTTCAAATAAATAAGAACTTGCCCTAATCACTTGATCATTCCATTGATTGAATGAAAACGAGTTTTTATTTTTATTATTTTTCTTTCATTTATTAAACTATATTTAACCATCTATCTTCTATCTACTAAAGTTATAGAAATATTTTTTACTTAAATATTATTATTTTCAAGAGTGTTTATTTCCATAAACACATCAACTATCTTTGCTTTTGTACATGTGATTATTTCGTTGATTAAAAAAAATTAAACTTATGATTCTAGGCTTTAAAATTCCAATAAAAAGCTTCTTTGATTAAAAAAAAACAAACAATGAAATTATCACATGTAACAGTCTTTAATTTCCTTACTCTCTACACAAAGCTCTACACAAATTTCTTTATAGGCCTTTATATACATATATATATATATATATATAAAAAAAAACTGTATATATAGTAATAATAATAATTTTTTCATCATTCAGAATTTATTTGACACTGGCGATTCTAGGGTCATTAAAGGCAGTTGACTGCCGGGATTTTGTTAAGAAAAGGGAGGCTTGAAATGATTTATCCTATTTTAGATCCGGATTTCACTTGGGGGTCGGGCACCTTTCCTATGATCGCTAGCCTCCACCTCTTTTTTACTTTCTCTTACCTATGTATATATGTAATATATATATAGAGAGAAAGTATTGGATTCATGTCAAAAATTCGATGTCGAGATTTTGATGGATCTTCACGTTTTGAGGTCCCCTGAATCCAAAAAAGTGGTTTTTGCGACATGGTCTGTCTGTGTGTGTGTGTGTGTGTGTGTGTGTGTCTGTCTGTCTGTGTGTCTGTGAACAAAATATCTCAAGAACGAAAAGAGCTAGGAAGTTGAAATTTTATATTTAAGTTAGGCACCCCCATGGGACGTGACACGTAAGCTTTTAAACAAAATCGACCAAAAAGTACTAGTACTTTACTGACTCACTTTTTCAGTTTTTTTCGATTTTCTCAAAATTTGCTCCAACGATTTTTTTTAAAATTCAAAAATCAATTATTTTTTAGATTCTCTATAAAATGTATATTCTCCTTTTGTGATTGAAATCTTCTGAAGACCACTTTACTCTTGTACTCCATAGAGGAGATAGGAGAAATGGTTGCCATGGTAATAAAATATAAATATTTTCCCATACTTATAAATTTTACATCTTGAATTCAATTGTACCCTACTGTCGGAAACTAAATACATGTCGACACAAAAAATCTGGTGTGACAAGCACAGTACACAACTTTCGATTACCGAAGGTAAGAGAAATTTGTGTGCTGTGCGCCAGTCACACCAGATTTTTTTTACTTTTTCTTACCCTATATATGAAATATATAGAGAGAAAGTATCGCGTTCATGTCAAAAATTCCATGCCGAGATTTTGATGGATATACACGTTTTGAGGTCCTCTGAGTCCAAGCCCAGCAAATTCGTCTGTGTGTGTGTGCGGACATTTTTGACCATGAAGGAAATGAGCTATGAGGTTGAATATTTATATTTAAGTTAGGCACCCACCGAACTCGTGAAAATAAGCTTTTGAACAAAATCGGCCAAAAAGTACTAGAACTTTACTGATGTACTTTTTCAGTTTTTTTTTTCGATTTTCTCAAAATTCACTCCAACATTTTGTTTAAAATTCATAAATCAACTATTTTTTAGATGCCCTTTAAAAAGTTTATCATAGAACTCGCTTTACTGATGTACAGTGAGGGACAATATAAGTCCCACCCATACGTTTTCTACTTGTGATTATTTAATTGTTTTTATAAAAGAAATTGAAAATTTTCTAGGTTTGAACCATGAAAGTTTCCATTAGAAAATATATATTTTTTTAAAAACAATGAAATAATCACAAGTAGAAAACGCATGGGTGGGACTTAATATTGTCCCTCACTGTACGTTTTCAGTTTTTTTCATTTTCTCAAAATTCACTGCAACGATTTTGATTAAAATTCATATATTTGATGCTCTTTAAAAAGTATATATTTATGTATATATATTTTTTGAAGTACACTTTACCGATGTGGAAACATTCGTAGCTCTGCGCCATCTATAAGTCGCTTGGTCAATTTTGAAACTAAATATATCTCGAAACAAATAATCTGGTGTGACTAGTACGCTGCACAACTTAATCTTACTGAAGGGTAAGAGAAAGTTGCGTGTTGTGCGCCAGTCACACCAGATTTTTAATTTTAATTAGACCTACCTATATCTATACTGGGTATTGTATTTTATTACCTTTTCAGACAAATTCTATCTGTCTGTTTGTCACGCATAGATTCCGAACGGATTTTGATGGAGTTTTTTTTTAATGGGTAGAGAATTTTCCTGGGAAGGTTTTAGGCTATAAATATGCCAAATTAGGGGTAGAGAACCCCCTTATCAGGGGTTCACGAATCTTGAATTCTTCCATTGGAAAACATTGTGTCTTATCTCTCCTTATGGAAAATTAAAGTTAATCAATTATAATAATTAAATCTCTCAAATGAAAAATAATAAAAATTGTTATATAATTAAATTTTCTTTTTTTTTAACTGACTCTTTTAAAAATAAATATGATTAAAAAAAATATAAAAAAAAAAAGCTTTTTTAAAAAAATGCTTTTATTTAAATTGAACTAAAAAGAGAGAAATAATTTAATTGTTCTTGTTAAAATTGTTGAATATTTATGACTTAAAATAAAAGCGTGGGGTCACATTGATAGCGATTCAGAGGCTCTGTATATATTAATACCTTAGAGCCTCGAATCAATTTGCGCCCCACACTTTTATTTTAAGTCATAAATATTCAACAATTTTAACAAGAACAATTAAATTATTTCTCTCTTTTTAGTTCAATTTAATTAAAAGCATTTTTTTTTTTAAAGTTTTTTTTTATTATATTTTTATTTTAAAATTTTTAGTCTTATTTATTATAGAGTAAGGCAGGATGCGTGAAATAAAGTACCACATTAGTTTGGTCAATTTTGTTAAAACCCAACTCACTATTTGCGTTATCAAAAATGACTCTTAAATATCCGGCATAGAATCCCCCCAACCCCCCCCCCCGGCCGTCCAAAATCTGTGTGTGTGCAACCAGCCTTTCAATCTTCGCCCCCCCCCCCCGAAAAAAAATAAAAATAAATTATCCCTTACCTCTTTTTCACATTTTTTTTTGATAAACTTAAAATGGCGGGGATAAATCCGAGAACAAACTAATTAATGCATTGTTAGAGTGTGAAATCAGTCACAATTTATTGATGCATTCATGCCTACCACCACACCGCAACAAAAAATTAACTAAATGTGTTGTTGTTGTTGTTGTAGATCGAGTTCCCGCTCCGGACTCGCGTATCTCGCGTCTCGTCGAAGCAGTCGAGGCTCAACGCAGGCCTCTGCCGAAGACATTGCACCGCTCAATTTCCACAACACAGTGCGTGGCAAACAGAGACGCACGAGCAACTTCCTCGAGTTGCCCGGTGAGTCAAACAAACTAATTGCTTTCCCCTCCCCGAAATGCTCAGCCCCTTTTTTTAACTAAATTTATTGCTTTATAAATTAAAGGCTTATTTCGCTGATATCTTTTATAGATGACATTAAAATTAATTTTATTTTATATAGACAGACAGCAAAGTGGAAATCACGCTCTCCTTTTATCGATTTTCTTTTTCAATTTAGGGCTGTTATTATTATTTGAAATGAGTTTATTTACCCGAGGTGCTTCCGTGCACTTAGACACTCCCCTCAAACCCTGGCCGTAGCCATCTACCGGCTCCCCGTCAAGTTATTATTATTACAACGCTTTTATTAACTTGCTTTCCTCTTTTTCCTACAAATCTGCCAATCGAAACTTCTAGTTAATCTAGAGCTTTGAAATTTTTTACACATATGTACGTCCCGTGACAATGCAATATTTGATATGTCTCATCTTTGTATATCAATTCATTTCAAAATGGCGGCCGATCAAAAAAAGGGCGGGGGGGGGGGGTTTATGATCAAAGTTTCTTCTATTTTAAAAAAACAAATTGACTTATTGTATCGTGTACAGGTATATCTTATATGTATTAATATTTTATTACAAAACTAAAAAGAGATAAATAAAATAATATAAAAAAAAATCTGGTGGGACTGGCGCACAGCACACAACTTTCTCTTACCTTCGGTAATCGAAAGTTGTGTACTGTGCTTGTCTCACCAGATTTTTTGTGTCGACATGTATTTAGTTTGCGACAGTACGGTACATTCGATTTTCAAGATGTACAATTTATATGGGAAAATATTTATATTTTGTTACCATGGCAACCATTTCTCCTATCTTTTTCTATGGAGTACAAGAGTAAAGTGGTCTTCAGAAGATTTCAATGGCAAAATGAGAATATACATTTTATAGAGAATCTAAAAAATAATTGATTTTTGAATTAAAAAAAAATCGTTGGAGCAAATTTAGAGAATTTAGAGAAAAAAAACGTCAGGCACAAAATGATTTGAAAATTTGATAAATCAGATTTTTTGCCAATTTAGATACAAATTTGAACACAAGCTTTAGACTCACTTATATAGGGTCATTAAAGGCACAAGGAAGTCAAATATTCTAGATAAGGTCATTGTTGAGGATGAATCTCAGTGGGGGGTTGTCCTTGTTGAGGGAGGAGTCTTAGTAGATTTCTTCCATATCTTTGATTGCACCGCACGCTCACAACATTGGTTGCTTCGGGCAATGTTGATTGGAAATTCATCTATTTCCAGTGGGTTTTCAAGCAATTGAGCTCTGCTAATTCAGAGCTGCAGATAGTTCATCAAAATCTTCAACGTGAAAGCATTGGCTGCTGATTTAATGATCAGCCCATTAGTAAGAAATGAATGGACGAATTTCACTCACCCTTTTACGGGGGTTTCAGGCATCAGAATAAACGTAAGAAGGGCTAGAATGGCACGAGAGGTCCAGCGTGCACATTGCTGATCTTTGGAATTTGTTGAAACTTCACGAAGGGGATTATCATTACTATCAGGGAAGTGACAGAAGATACGAGTGAGGTGGTAAAGAAACTTCATGTCGTCTCTTCAGCCGCCTGGTTCCTTAATTTTAGTTTTAACGTTGCTGAAGGCTCCTTTCAATTTATTATAATTGCTAATCAAATCCTGCACAAAGAAGTATTGGATGTTTGGTGATTTAGTCAAACCATGGGGCTCATCGCCTATAAGAACACGTAGAAGGCGATCCAGGACATGGAGCTGGGTTTAGGATGACCTTTCTCTTCGGACATTTGCTGCAGCGGATCAACGCCTGGCTTACCCCTTCCCAGAGGGTACCTTCCCCCCCCCTCAGAATTTTCTAGAGGGTTCTGAAAGTTATAAGTGACATCAAAGTAAGCAAATTAAAACTCAACTACCCGCTTTGGACCTACACCTCCCTTATATACCGGCTTATACAAGACTGCGACCAGTCAACCTAAAATTTCAAAGTGATTTGTGCGTGACCGTTTTTAATAGTTTCATGGAATAAACGCCATTTTAGTCATTAATAGGCAAAAGTTCATTGAGTCGTGATACAGGAAATCTTAAAAAAAAAAAAAAAAGAAAAGTCATACCCCTAATATATATATTGGGGTCCAGGTGCATTCTTATTTAAGCCATTCGTAGAGTTGCCTGGGGGCTATTGTGCGGAGATCCAATACGTATTATGTGCCTGCTAGAGGATTTGTTTTCATTGAATAAATATTTTTATCACGCCCAGGATTTGAACAGGGATCTTTTTTTATAGAAGCCGACACCCTAGCCCCTAGGGGTATTAAATGGCTACAAAATTATTTCATTTTTGACAAAATTCTGAGCATAGGCCTACTCGTCGGCTAATTTAAGAGATCATATTTTAGCAATTTAATGCAGAAACGAAACGATTGCCAAAAAAATTCAATTTTCAACCCTTAAAAAAACATTTTTAAAAATGCTGGTGTGACTGATCGCGCAGCACTTGCCACTGTTGTCAGTTTTCGGCACTACAGAGGCCATTTAGGGGTTTCAACGTGCGTGTTTCCTCTGGGTCACCCACCCAAGGCTTCGCCGCGCTCGACTGACCGTACATTAGAATTCGACATGTAAAATGTATAAACATAGAAAAATATTTATATTTTGGCTTCCTATCAAGTACAAGAGCAAAGCGGGCTTGCTGAGCAAAATGAGAATATACGTTTTCAAAAAAGTGAGAAATTTGAGAATTAGTAGACTACTCTTTGGCCTCTCTGTCAGCCACGTCTCTCGACCGGCTTTCATTTTTTTTTTAAATATTAAATGCGTAACCTCCTCTCTCAGAACGAAGGGGTTAAGGGTTTAGTTTAATAGCCCTGGCAGCCTGGGGTTTAATTAAAATATGTCACAAGATTCAATTTACTCTCTCTGTTGGACAATATATTAAATCTTTATGTAAATTCGCCTCCTTTCCTATACGTCTAATGAATTTCGCTCTCCGCTCACCTGGACACAACAACAAAGTTGAACATCCAGACTAGACCGCAGGGCGTCCTTTCCTCGTCCTGGGGGTCTGGTCATGTGGGGCTTTGTCATAAAAGCGATGTATTTATGGCATGTGCAATAATATACATGGCGTGACTGGTCGCACCAGATTTGTTTGTGTCGATGTAGGCAGGCCTACATTTAGTTTCCCATAGCACATTAGTTAATTTGCGTTTTCAAAGTTGACTCCTTGAAATAAACTTTAGTTATTTTTCAAAATTCGATAGTGCGGGAGCTCGGGGGATTTTTCTTTTAAGAAAATTGGAAAAACTAAAAAAGTACATCAGTAAAGTAGCCGAATTTCCCTAAGATACCTAGCTCGATTTCATATTGGTGCCGGAAATAGTATATAAATGTATTTAAATTTTGAAAAAAAAAAAAAAAAATCGTTTGAGCCGTTTTCGATAAGATAAGATTTTATATACAATAAATTTTATAAGAATTGGAAAAACAGATCATCTAAAAAAGAATTGGTTTATGAATTTTAATCAAAATCGTTAAACCCAATTTTGAGAATATCGAAATAAAATAAAAAAAAAGATTTAAAAAAAAATGCTTTTATTTAAATTGAACTAAAAAGAGAGAAATAAGAAAGAAATAATTTAATTGTTCTTGTTAAAATTTTTTAATATTTATGACTTAAAATAAAAGCGTGGGGCGCGAGCCTCGGAATCACTTCGAAGCGCCCCACGCTTTTTTATTTTAAGTCAAATATTAAAAAAATTTTAACAAGAACAATTAAATTATTTCTTTCTTATTTCTCTCTTTTTAGTTCAATTTAAATAAAAGCATTTTTTTTAAAATCTTTTTTTTTATTTTATTTTTATTTTAAGCTTTTTTAGTCTTTTAGTCTTATCAAAAATCATCAATATGATAAAGTACCACATTAGTTTGGCCTGTATTGATTTGGTTCAATTGAAAAATTATTCATTATGATAAAAAAATCTGGTGTGACTGGCGCACAGCACACAACTTTCTCTTACCTTCGGTAATCGAAAGTTGTGTACTGTGCTTGTCACACCAGATTTTTTGTGTCGACATGTATTTAGTTCCCGGCAGTAGGGAATATTTGAATTCAGATGTAAAATTTATAAGTATGGGAAAATATTTATATTTTGTTACCATGGCAACCATTTCTCCTATCTTTCCTATGAAGCACAAGAGTAAAGTCTGCTTCAAACAATTTTGTGGGCAAAACGAGAATATACATTTGAAAGAGCATCTAAAAAATAATTGATTTTTGAATTTTAATCAAAATCGTTAGAGCGAATTTTGAGAAAATCGAAAAAAACTGAAAAAGTACATCAGTAAAGTACTAGTACTCTTTGGCCGATTTTGATTAAAAGCTTATTTTTCCGGTCCCGGGGGATGTTTAACTTAAATATAAAATTTCAGCCTCATAGCTCAATTCCTTCATGCTTAAAATTGAACACACACACACACACCCACCACACACACACACCCACCCACAGACAGACCATGTCGCGAAAACCACTTTTTTGGATTCAGGGGACCTCAAAACGTGAAGATCCATCAAAATCTCGACATCGAATTTTTGACATGAATCCAATACTTTCTCTCTATATATATATTACATATATACATAGGTAAGAGAAAGTAAAAATGACTCGTAAATGAATCAAAATTCAAAACTATAGTTAATAGGGCCTTATTTGGTGAGGCTTCAAATAAAGTACCACATTAGTTTGGTCTATTTTGATGAAAAGCACCATATAGTGGCGTCATCAAAAATGACTCTTAAGTATTACATTTCACACCTCTAGCCCATCGGGAAGTCTTTTGAAATTACATTAATTCACGAAGGGTTTCAAATAAAGTACCACATTAGTTTGGTCCATTTTGGTAAAACCAAACTCACAATTTGCATCATCAAAAATGACTCTTAAATATCAAATTCACACCTCTAGCTCATCGGGAAGTGTCCTTAACAAAGCCATAAAGTTGGTGACCTTGAAAGAGTAAGTTAAATAAAAGCATTTAATTAAAAAACTGAAAAAGTACTTTTATTTAAGTACTAGTACTCTTTGGCCGATTTTGTTCAAAAAGTTCGCTTAAAATCGTTACACACACAGAACAGACAGTGGGTCACACTTAGAGCACCTCACAATACGTGAATATCCATCAAAATCTCGACATCGAATTTTTGACATGATTGCAATACTTTCTCTCTCTCTATCTATATTTTAAACTTTTAAACGAACTTTTATTTTTATATATAAGCATGTCAGTTCTCGAAAACGAATCTAACGATTTTAAATATTCTAAAAACATTTTTGTGATTGCGGCGCGGTCTCAATGCTCTGTGTGTGGGTGGAACCACCTGTTGAGACCTGAAGACAACCACAGACAGAGGGAGTCCCTTGGGCAGGCACTCTCTTGCCAGGAGAGAGGAACTCTCATCTCATTTGCTTAATTGAGCAATCATGGAGGCATCTAAACAACTCTCTCGTATACCGAACGGTACTATACCTATAAAGAGAAAGTATTGTAATCGTCAAAAAATTCGACTTCGAGATTTTGATGTTTCTCCACGTTTTAAACCTCCCTGAGTCAAAAAATATCATTTTGGGCATTATGTCTATGTGTGTGTGTGTGTGTGAACCCGATTGCTTAAAAACCAAAATAGCCAGATCGATGAAATTGGGTATATGCTCCTTACACTAAAATTATAGATTTCTATCAACTTTTGGGATAAATTCGTCACCTGCAAGTTGTACTTTACCTAATAAGTTTTTCTCAGAAATTTTGAAATTTTCAATTTCTTTGTCATAATATGATAAATTACTTTATATTAAAACGTTTTTATTCTTTGACATTTTTTCGAAAACTGAATAGTTTTTAAATAGTCAAGGAAAAGAATATTTTTAATAATTTTGAAAAAAAAAATCTGGTGTGCTGTTGCACAGCACACAACTTTCTCTTACCTTTGGTAATCAAAAGTTCCCCCCCCCCCCCCCAGTGTACTGTGCTTGTTACACTAGATTTGTCGTGCCGAGATATAGCGTACTGTATTTAGTTTCCGACAGTACGGTACGATTAATCGATTTGCAAAATGTAAAATTTATATGTGATAATATTTATATATTGTTACCATAGCAACCATTTCTCGTATCTTTCCTATCAAGTACAAGAGTGAAGTGGTCTTCAGAAGATTTCAATGGCAAAATGAGAATATATATTTTAAAGAGTATCTAAAAAATAATTGATTTATAAATTAAAAAAAAAAATCGTTGGAGCGAATTTTGAGAAAATCGAAAAAAACTGAAAAACTACATAAGTAAAGTACTAGTATTCTTTGGCTGATTTTGTTCAAAAGCTTCGTGTCACGTCCCATGGGGGTGCCTAACTTAAATATAAAACTTCAATCTCCTAGCTCAATTCCTTCCAGTGGCGGATCCAGAGGTGTTTCTCGGGGGGGGGGGGGGGGGTAATCTGGAGTGACTGGTCGCATAGCACACATTTTTTTCTTAATTTCGGTAATTTAAAGGGGCATTCTGTACTTGCTTGCCAGAATATAAATATAAATCAAATTTTTAAGTATTAATTTTTAAAATTTTACATTAAAAATATTTTTTTTTTTTTTGAAAAAAGTTTTTTTAATCTCAGGGGGGTAATTACCCCCTTTACCCCCCCCCCCCTGTATCCGCCCTTGATTCCTTCATGCTTTAAATCCAGACACACACACACACACACACACACAAGAGACAGACCATGTCGCGAAAACACTTTTTTGGATGATCGTGACTAACTTCATTGGAATTAGTGAAAATGGCGGGAACATTTGAATCTAACTTGATAGGAACGCCTGTAGATGGCGCTGACGTCGTTGCATATAAAAAGGCACGTAACGGACATGGCAGTCCGTTCAATTGAGTCGGAGCAAGTGCACAGTACTTGAGAACGGCTGCAGAATAAGCAGTCGAAACGTTGTACAGTATTTATATATTTTTAATAAATAATAAATAACAAAAATGTGGTCTGTAATTAAAAATTCCCCTCATAATAAGTTAATTTTAATTCCTTAACTAACAATCCGATTTAAAAATTTGAATTGTTCTTTAAATTTGTTGTTGCCACCCTTGGACGTGAGGGGATCCATTATAAAGACTCAAATTATAGAAATAGATTTAAAAAAATAAAAATTAGAGTGAGAAAGAAAACATAATTGATGATGATCTCTCTTTACAACAAAAATGATTTCAATTCCATTCTATTGATGTTAATGATGATGGCAGTGCCATGCACCTCCACCCCCGCCTCTAATAAAACGTAGAAAATAATAATGACGTAGAGGAAAATAAATGATAGATAAAAAACAAGAAAAGAATTATTTATTAAAAGAAAGAGATTCCCATAATGCTTTGTATTCTGTTTTGACTACTAGGGATAGAAAAAGAATAAACATTTAACGCCCCCCCCCCATTCACCTCCACCCCTTGAATTACTTTTATTTTTGCCGACTAACCAACTGTGAGTGTGTGTGTGTCTGTGAACAAAATATCTCAAGAACGAAAGGAGCTAGGAGGTTGAAATTGTATATTTAAGTTAGACACTCCCCTGGGACCTGTCACGAAGCTTTTGAGCAAAATCGGCCAAAGAGTACTAGTACTTTACTGATGCACTTTTTCAGTTTTTTTTCGATTTTCTCAAAATTCGCTCTCACGATTTTGATTAAAATTCATAAATCAATTATTATTTAGAGGCTCTTTAAAATGTATATTCTCATTTTGCTCTTTAAAGCACACTTTACTCTTGTACTTCGTCGATACAATATATCTGGTGTGACGAGCACGGAACACAACTTTCAATTTTTCCTTGGGATGTGCAAACCCCTGACCCCTAGCACAAGAGGCAACCACTCCATCACTGGGCATGTGGTAAAATAAGTAGTTATTTGATAATTTTTAATTTTTTCCGTTTAACAACTATGAAGGATTTCCGCGCCTCAACCGATATTGCCCCCCTATAGTATAAAAATTCGGGAAAATTGCATTTGCCAACGTTGGACACCCCTAATAACACAAATCGACAAAAATGAACTTTTTTTTCTTTCACAAGAATGAAGATATGAAATTCTAGAAGTATTTTTCATGCTGAATTCAAATATCATTTCAGTTTTTCCCCATCAGGCACAGTTTTAGAGATATAGAGCAAAATAGATTTTAATAGAAAATGTGCTCTAAAACGGCTTTTATTTAGAATGTTCAAATTATTTTTAACGCGACATCCCGAAAAATTATTTAGGTATTTAGAATACATATAAATTTCAAAGTTTCAGCCCACTCGGAGGTCATTTAGACGTGCCGCAAACGGCTTAAATTTTAGAAAAATCGAAATTTTTAAGATTTTTTTTGCTTTGGTCACCCCTAATACAATTTTAGATATCCCTGAATGCAAAAAACATATATGTACGATATTCTATAGTTCTTTGGCTTTCTAAAAATCATTCATTCGTAAAAATTTGTTAATTATTAACGAAATTATGAATAAAAACGTCATCAAAGAAAAAAAACACAGGTCGAAAAAATGGACTTCTTTTTCTTTTACAAGTATAAAGAAAGATATGAGATTCTAGAAATATTTTTTTTTAAATAATATTTAATAAAGTTAGTGCCCGGGAACCTATGCTCAGAGAGGAACATTAGCTTCTCGTAGATAGGGTTCGCTTTTTAATTCAATTGAAGTCCATTTTTTTCGACCAGTGAGTGTACTTCTGTTTTTTCTTTGCTGACGTTTTTGTTAATAGTTTCCTTAATAATTAACAAATTTTTACGAATGAATGATTTTTAGAAAGCCAAAGAACTATAGAATATCATAAATATATGTTTTTTACATTCAGGGATATCTAAAATTGTATAAGGGGTGACCAAAGCAAAAAGAGAAAAATCATTGTGTGGTTTTATGAAAGCACGATGCAAGTGAAACTTTTTTCGGATCTTAGGCTTTTAACTGAAAATTTTCAGAAAATTATTCAATTAAGGGTATTAAAATCGCGTTTTTAATCTTAATTTAATAATCGGAAAATGGGAAATCAATTGGCGTATGTTAAATTAAAAACTGAGAAAAATATTTATTTAGTATTTGAATCATTTTAAATTATTTTAAAAATTATATTTTATCAATTTAAAAATTGAAAAATTAAATCTCACAGTTATTTTTTTATAATTCGTACAACCCACCTCACCCTTCCGTAAACATCCCTCAAATAAAAAAAAATATATAGGGCAAAGCGGGTGGGGTGTGGGCGATTCCGAAGCCCTTGCAAGAAGATGGAAGATTCACAGCTCAGTTGGTCAAATTGGCAAATATGCGGCTAACTTTCATTTTTTTGGGCTGATCTTTACAAATTTAAACTTCAATATACGGATTCTTCTATGTCCTTCAATATTTCCATATTTTATCTAAAGGGGTAGAAATTATTTCTTGTCAATAATTGAAAAAAATGCTTCTTGCAAGGGCTTCGGAATCGCCCACACCCCACCCGCTTTGTCCTATATATTTTTTTAGTTGAGGGATGTTTAAGGAAGGGTGTGGTGGGTCTGTCAGCTGGAATATATAGAAAATCAGTGAAAAAATTGGGAAAAATCAGAAAAAATCGATCATTTTTAATGATTTTTTGCATTTTAAGGGACAAAATCCTCCCCCACGTCCCCCCCCCCCTTGGATCCAAATGTTAATGGTTTTTAACTTTTCACTTCGCTAGACCTTCTGAAGAAATGTTAAGGCTAAAATATTCCTTTTCATCCCTCCAAATTTGATTCATGGCCCTATAATTAACGAAAAGAGGTGGAAATAAGTTAGAGGGCTCCCCCCCCCCCCCCCCCGAAAACGGTACGTGCTGGGGGAAAACGGAGGTCATATTTGGATTCAGGAGGGCATTTTACATAAGAATCTGAAGGAATAATCTCGGGGCTTGTTTTCTTGTAGCACAGTGTTATCAAAGATTATATTCCAAATGAAAATTTAAATAAATAGGCCTAATAGTTATTTAAAAGAAAGTATTCATTTACCTTATATAAAAATATAAATATATAATCTAGATCAGCGTTTTCCAAACTGCGAGGCGGCGCGGACTAGTCTAAGGGGAGGCGCGAATATAAAATTATTCTAAAAAAAAAGGCGGATCCAGGGAAGTTTTTCAGGGTTTTAATTTTTTTCTGACTAGACGCGAAGCTCGCGGAAGGCGATAGCATTGTTATTTATTTTATTTATTAGGATTGGATAAGGGGTTGAAAAATTGAAAAAAAAAAAATGTTTTTTAAATTTATTTTAGCTAAATCGAAGCCGAATAAATAGAAAAGATTCAAAAAATAGCGTTGATAGGGGGATGAAGGGTTGATTATTTAAGACAGGCCTTGGAATATTCCAAATCACTTGTTGACATTTGTTTCCAGTTATAAATATAGTTAGATTAGAGAAAAATATATTTTTTTACTTTTAATAAAAAGGGAATTGTTATTTTCATCTTTTTATTCCTATTGAAAGAGATAAGAGAGGCGAATTTCTCGTCCAGTCGAGTCGAGAGCGTTGCCAGCTGGCAGGCGCGGAGCTCCTTGCTCTCTTATTTATTTGTGTGTAAAGTGAATCAAAGTGAATAATTAATATAGTGTAACTTACCCTGACCTCACCGTCAACGAGCACACCCTCTTGGGCGTCTTTTAAAGGTAATTATTAAGCATTTTATCGTTGAAAAAAAAAAAATTGATAGAGCCAAATAATTTGACTGCGAAAAACGATTCTTTTGAATATGAAATTAAATATTTTGTATTTCACTAAGGGTAGAGGGTGAATATAAGCTGTTGAAAGGGGGAGGGGGAGGGGAGGGGGAGTGCAGGTGTCATTGAAAAAAAATTAGTTTTTTTATTTTTATTTATTTATTTATTTATTTCTTAAACACTCACACTTTTTTCTCATTCACACTCACACACACATTCACACACTCTTTTCGGTAACTCAGGCCATATAAGACTTTATACGATAACCGTTATTAATTAATAATATAATACATATTGGAAGTCCTGGCATTTCAATTTAAGCCATTTGGTATCCATTTCGGACTGCCAGGCTTCCGAACCCGCGACGTTCGTTATAGAAAGTAGGCACGCTACCAACTACACCAAGCCTGAGGACATTTTTTTTAAATATTTTCTCAAGTCACCATTATTTACCATTATATTATTTTTATATGGCCTATATTTTTGTTAATCAAATTTCCTTAATATATTTTTACTCAGGGGTGGATTAAGGGTTGAAAATAAAAATAAAATAATTTCAAAATAAAATAAAAATAAAAATAATTATTTATAAATGTATTCAAATTATTTTGAGAGTAATTTCGCGGTGAAGGCTCGCATTTCCTTAAAGGGGGGTATGCCAGGGGGGTTAATGCCCCATCCCATGGGGGGGGGGGGCATGGGACCAGGGAGGGCCTGGAAAGTCACATATTTTCTCAATTTTTCTTGGGGCAGGGAGCTTACTGGGGGGGGGGGGTGCTACGAGCCTTCTGGGGGACCATGCCCTCCCCCCGGCACCCTCTAGTTATGCCCATGGTCTTTTGATTTCCCATTATTTTCCAATTATTAAGTTAAACGATTATTATTATTAAAAAAGATAATTACTAAAAAGCGATTTTAATACCCTTATTTGAATAATTTTCTGAAAATTTTCAGTTAAACGCCTACGATCCGAAAAAAGTTTCACTTGCATCGTGCTTTCATAAAACCAGACAATGTTATTTATTTTATTTATTGTTTTAGAGCGCTTCAACAGCGGGGGTTATTCGCGCTAAATTTATATTCAATATTTAGCAAATAGCTTAGTGGGGTAGAAACATTCTCATGTCATTCTAAAATTTCTTATTACTGAGGCGGAATTAATTTTTGAAGATTTCGAAACTCTTATAAACAGATAATAACTTAGGAACCCATCGAATCCCTTGCAGAATCTCAATTCTCATTTGAATTTTATTTTCTCTTACCTTTACGTATAAGTTAATATACATATATATATATATAAAGATATAGAAAGAAAGTATTGGATTCATGTCAAAAATTCGATATTGAGACTTTGATGGATATACACACGTTTTGAGACCCTTGAATCCAAAAAAAGTGATTTTCGCGACATGGTCTGTCTGTCTGTCTGTCTGTGTTCAATTTAAAGCATGAAGGAATTGAGCTAGGGGGTTGAAATTTTATATTTAAGTTAGGCACCCTCCTAGGGCGTGAAAATAAGATTTGAGAAAAATATTTTTCTTCAGGAATGAAAGTTAGAAGAAAACGCAAACAGAATTTTTTCTTTAAAAAATATATTTTAACAGCCGACGTTTCGGCTTTGGTAAAAGCCATCCTCGGAGCTGTTAGTGGTCATCCGAGGATGGCTTTTACCAAAGCCGAAACGTCAGCTGTTAAAATATATTTTTAAAGAAAAAATTCTGTTTGCGTTTTCTTCTAACTTTCATTCCTGATACAAATTCCACCAGCCATAAAATACCCTTATACCAGCGTTTTCCAAACTGTGAGGCGCGGACTAGTCTAAGGGCAGGCGCGAATATTGGCCACCAGGACATATTTTCCAAATTATTGCTAGTTTTAATTTAATATAAATAAGAATAAATAAAAAAATATTTTTTATATAAATTTATATTTTTTAGCATTAAAAATGTTTGTTTTTGCATTATTTTATAAAAATGGGTGGGGGGGGGGGAGGGGGCGTCATAAGATTAAATATTTTTAAGGGAGCCGTGGTAACATAAAGTTTGGAAAGATATTGCTCTTCTTTTTTTTATAAACTATAATTTACAAAAAAGACTGCAAAAATATATTTTTATCTATTAAACGAGCAATGTAAGTTTGCTTGCTTGTTTGTTTGTTTATATATATGCAAAAACATCGGAGATGAACTCATTATTTTTGCCTAGGTCGAGGTGAAATCAAAAAATGCCCTCGCTTTTCTGATTTATATAAAAGCGAGGAAATATTTTCACTTAAATAAAACCCCTACAGAATTTTATTTGTTTCATATATCCTCGCTTTTATATAAATCAGAAAAGCGAGGCGCATTTTTTGATTTCACCTCGACGCTAGGCAAAAATAATGCGAGGCGCCCCTTTTGCATCTCCGATGTTTTTGGCTGAGATTTCACTTTTTTTGTGAAATATTACATGAAAATATTATTTATTAATTTTTGTTTATTAAATATTAAGTTATCCCATGAATAGATCTTTTAATATGCATTCCAAACAGTAAAAATTAAATACATCGTTTGGTATCCATTCGAAACGATAAACATAGGATTTTACCAAATTTTATAAAATTTTAGGTTTTTTATTTTTGTTATGTTGGTAGATTGTAAATACTTCGTTTGGTATTCATTCGAAACGATAAACATAGGATTTCACCAAATTTTATAAAATTTTAGGTTTTTTATTTTTGTTATGTTGGTAGAATGTAAATACATCGTTTGGTATCCATTCGAAACGATAAACATAGGATTTCACCAAATTTTATAAAATTTTACGTTTTTTATTTTTGTTATGTTGGTAGAATGTAAATACATCGTTTGGTATCCATTCGAAACGATAAACATAGGATTTCACCAAATTTTATAAAATTTTAGGTTTTTTATTTTTGTTATGTTGGTAGAATGTAAATACATCGTTTGGTATCCATTCGAAACGATAAACATAGGATTTCACCAAATTTTATAAAATTTTAGGTTTTTTATTTTTGTTATGTTGGTAGAATGTAAATACTTCGTTTGGTATTCATTCGAAACGATAAACATAGGATTTCACCAAATTTTATAAAATTTTAGGTTTTTTATTTTTGTTATGTTGGTAGATTGTAAATACTTCGTTTGGTATCCATTCGAAGCGATAAACATAGGATTTCACCAAATTTTATAAAATTTTAGGTTTTTTATTTTTGTTATGTTGGTAGATTGTAAATACTTCGTTTGGTATTCATTCGAAACGATAAACATAGGATTTCACCAAATTTTATAAAATTTTAGGTTTTTTATTTTTGTTATGTTGGTAGATTGTAAATACATAGTTTGGTATCGAAACGATAAACATAGGATTTCACCAAATTTTATAAAATTTTAGGTTTTTTATTTTTGTTATGTTGGTAGCACTCCTTCTTATCACGTTAATCTATTTCTATCTGAATGGATCTATCCTAAAAAATTTTTGTTCCATTAGGGATGAAAATTACTAATAATAATATATATGTTCCTAGATGACGTCATCAGGGAGCAAAATAGTTAGAATTGTCTTTTCGCCATGTTAAAGATAGGACAAATTTGAAATTTTGAATACCTCTCAAAAAGTCACTTTTGATCCAAAATGAAATTTTATATCAAAGGTATCGGGTTTTTGATAGTATCTATTTGTATTTTAAATTTCATCCTAATCGGTCCAGCAGGGAAACCTGTAGCTTTGTCTAAAAATTTGAAAATTGAAGAAAAGAATGAAAAAAAAAAAAAAGAAAAAAAGAAAAAAAAAAAAAAAAAAAGGAAAAATAAGAGACTAACTTTTGACCTTCCGAAATCGGCAAAATCTCAACTTTGAGCCTCTGCCATTCTTTTGGGACTGGAATTTTTTTTGAATTCGTGCTCAAAATAATCCTTATTTATTCTAGTTTAATATAAAAAATTTGGCTCCGATATCTTAAAAACTTTTGAGATATTCGCCCAGAAAGAGAAAAGTTTCTCAAAAAAATTTTTTCACGTCCCTATCTTTTATTAAGGATTTAAAATCATTCTTGATAATATAGTCTAGGGACGACTCGTCCATCTAAATGCAATGGGCCATTGACATCTATTGGAATGTCAACTAAATGGTAGTATTAAGAGTTTCTTTGCTTTCTTTTGCTTTCACATGCTCGGCGACGAGTCGCTCCCGCGACTTGATCAGTTCTCGAAAACGGCCCTGGGGAACGATTTATTTCAAATTTTAAATATATACTATTTGTGGTCCCAAAATCAAATTGTGCTAGGTCTCGTGTTTGGGAAAATTCGGGTACTAGTATTTTACTGGTGTACTTTTTTTTTTAGTATTTTCCAATTTTCTTGAAATTTCCTTTGACTTTTTCTTTCAAGTTTTAAATCGTTCCTGGTCCCGGTATAGAAAACAAATTGCACTAGGTCTCGTCTTCGGAAAACTTCGAGTACTAGTACTCTACTGGTGTATACTTTTTTAGTTTTTTCCAATTTTCGTTTTAAAGGTTTTATAATGTTCAAAGCCTAGTGGGCTTGCTTCCTGGTCAAACCCTCCCTCTCTTTACCCTGGACCCACACATTTCTTAATTAATGCGCAATTTTCTTTTTTTTTTTTTTTTTTTTTAAACATTCACACTTTTTTCTCATTCACACTCCCATTCACACACACATTCACACAGTCTTTTCGGCAACTTAGGCCATTTAAGACTTTGACGATAACCGTTGTAATTAATATATAAATTGTATGTTCCAGGCATTTCTATTTAAGCCATCTGGTATCCAAATGGCTTAAATAAAATCATCGGACTGCCTGGGTCCGAACCCGCGACGTTTGGTATAGGAGGTAGGCACGCTACCTACTACGCCAAACTCGGGGGCGCGCAATTTTCTAAATTTAATTTTTTATATCAATAATTAAGCTTACAATGTATTTAATTTAATAATGCCAAATCAAAGGCCAATTAGTAGAAAAATACCTATTATTTAAATTCTATTATTAAAATACTAATTATTAATTAATTTTATTGAAAATAATAATTTTTAAAGCCCCCGGGTCTGGCGTAGTAGGTAGCGTGCCTACCTCCTATACCAAACGTCGCGGGTTCGACCCAGGCAGTCCGATGATTTTATTTAAGCCATTTGGATACCAGATGGCTTAAATAGAAATGCCTGAACACCAAATTGATTTATTAATTACAACGGTTATCGTCAAAGTCTTATATGGCCTAAGTTGCCGAAAAGACTGTGTGAATGTGTGTGGAGTGTGAGTGTGAATGAAAAAAGTGTGAATGTTTTTTTATTCAAAAAAATAATAATAATAATTGTTAATTGTCTCCAGGCTGACGCATTTCCTGGGCAACTCTCTTAAATAACTCGTGATTAAAGCTTTCTTATGAGGCACTGTCTCCTCTAAGTATACACTCAGTAATGTTGCTATTCCTCAAAACTCTCCCTGGACTGTTATTTATTATTTTGGTGTTTTTATTGATGTTTCCATTGAAGGAGCAAGTTGTCTCGTTATAATTTCTTTCAAATTCGCGCTCCTCGAGTATTCGTACTTTACTGATGTACTTTTTTTAGTTTTTTAGAATTTTATCAATATAAAAAAAAGACCGAGCTCCGGCTCGGTCACCCCGGAACTTGATTATTATATTCCAAGTGAAAAATTGAATAAATAATAATGTTGTTTAATAATAATTTAATTTAAAAATTAATTCTTACCTTAATTTTATTTTCCAAATGAGGTGTGTCTATATATTTTATATTTTTATGATGATAATTTGACAATATTATTATTATTTTAAAGACTGCTGTCAAAAACTGAAAAATTCTAGGTTATGATGCCAAAATACTTGCAAAAAGCGGTGTTGCCAGATATGGTCGATTTACTGCGCACCCTCTTCGCGTCGAATTGGCCCAAGAAAATAGAACACGGGCTATTTTCCTGGCAAGATCCGACAACTTTTCGTCATACACAGAAACATTTTTCTTGACCCAGAAATGTCTTCAAACGGCCATTTTCGACGCATTTGCTTTTGTGCGCATTCTGAATGCTCCAATTTGGCCCGAAAAAATAGAACAAACATTTTTGTTCAAGCCAATTCCATTTTTGCTGTCATACACGAAGACATTTTTATGGAAACCGAAATGTCGCCAGAAATATTTGGAAAAATGTCCTCAATTTGTGAATCAAATGAATTTGCTTATATTTACCCTTTTTTTAATGACACCTGTATGATTTTGTTTTGATTTTTTTTCAAAATTAACGAATATTTTCTATTTCTTCTTTGATTATTTCAAAAACTATTCAGTTTTCGAAAAAATGTCAAAGAATAAAAACTTTTTAAAATAGAGTAT
The DNA here is from genome assembly GCA_023213315.1 of Euborellia annulipes. Classification (NCBI taxonomy): domain Eukaryota; kingdom Metazoa; phylum Arthropoda; class Insecta; order Dermaptera; family Anisolabididae; genus Euborellia; species Euborellia annulipes. The sequence goes on along the minus strand of JAKCPI010031848.1, from coordinate 26,185 downwards.
TTTATCATAATATAACAAAAAAATTGAAAATTTCAAAATTTTTGAAAAAACTTTTTAAGTAAAGTACTACTTCCAAGTGACGTATTTACTCCAAAAGTTGATAGAAATCTACAATTTTAGTGTAAGGGGCATATACCAAATTTCATCGATCTAGCTGCTTTGGTTTTTAAGCAATCGTGTTCACACACACACCCAGACGTAATTCCAAAAGAATATACGAGAAAGTCTCGGGGAAGTCAATCCCCATATTTATAATAATATATTGCATTTTCATTCTCAAATCATTCGGACTGACTTGACCTTCACACCTTCAACTATAGAAATTGTATGCCACATGAGGCACTTGTAAATTCCTTTGAATCGAGTTGAAATTTTCTCTTTGTTATTAATAAAATCCAAACGTCTCAAGTCATTGTTTATATTCTGCGCCTTGATTGGCGGATCGAGACGCGGTCAACTGGCCTCTAACGTGCAATTATCCCACGCTCTTAAACTCCTAGTGAAATAACGTGGCGAAAGTGTCAGTCTAAGAGAAGAGAGAAAGTCCAATATCTCTCTAACCATCCATCAGGTTAAGAGCCTCTCAGCAATTAGTCAGGACTCTTGACTCTATCGGAGGGGGGGAACGAGAAAAAAACAGACGGGATGTCGACCAAGAGGCGCTTTGTGCCTATTTAAATATCGGGGTATTTATACCATTTGCTATCCAAATGATTTAAATAAATTCATCTATGGCTGCAAATTTGGGCGGACGGGAAACTGTAGAAGCTTGTGGTTACCGTTCTCTGCGGCTACTTTAAATCTATCTAGGCCCTATCTCCTAGCCAATTTTCTTTCTTGTCAACGTCCAGCGAAAATTAGTTCTTTCAATAAATACGAAAAAAATCAGGTGTGACTGGTCACACAGCACGCAACTTTTTTTGGAAGTTGTGTTCTGTGCTAGTCACAAGAGAAATTTATAAGACCGAAACGTTGTCGAAACAGAGACGTTTCGTCTTCCCTGGCAAGAGAGAAGCCACGAAGATCGTAGCTGCTAAGCAATCCCCTCAATATTCCGACACTATCAAAACATTTACAATTGCTGATAACAAAAGCCATCCCTTTTTATGCCACCGGTTTTTCATCCAACAGCACCCGCAGGTCCTTAGCGAAGTTCTGAATCCAACGAATAAGAACAGAGAGATTTGTTCTTTTTCCATGAAAATGTCAAGGACAAATGTTGTTGTTTGAACAAACTCCTCCAGATGCACAAATTTAGAAAAAAAATAATATTTTATAGAAGAGGAATATTTGAATTAAAATTAAAAAAAAAGCGTATTTAGAGCAAAAATCTTACGCGTAGTTGCAAAGAGTATTTTGTGCAAGTTGCCTACTTGTATGCAAAATGTTTCTCTGCGCGTTTGACCCGGGACCTGCATGCATGCCGGGTGAAATATTTTCAAATGGAAATGATGTGATGCGAGAGGTCCATTTAAAGTCGGCGTTTAATCTCCAAAGAGAAATATTAAAGTTTTCCATGAATGGATCAGAGAAAATTTGTAGGACAATATTTGTATTATAATTAATATGCTAAGGCATTTGATAAAGTTTCAATAAAGTTATTGATGCATAAATTGAGCGTGATTGGTTTTAAAAATCCTCTGTTACATTCAAGTCTAATCTGCCAAACCCGTCAATAACCCATGATTATTTTGAAATTCAAAACCTAACAAATTTGAGCACACTGAAATCGAGCAGAGACTATATTGACGCCTGTGTGCTATACAATATCTACAATGATAACTTTTCATCTTCGCGATTGAAATCTTTGTTTAATTTCAACGAGCAAACAAACTCGTTTAGATGTTTAAGAACATTTAAGATCGAACCACACAGAACGTCGTATGGTCTTTGCTCACCAATAAATAGATTGTCGAGATTGGGCAATGATAGTGATTGCCCGTCTCTCTGTACGCTCCAACAATAAATCGATTCAAAAAAGAAGCAAAATTAAGATTGTTAAAAAAATAACTTAATTATTGAATATTAATTGTAAATTGGGCAAGTTGCCTCTTGTAAATAAATAAATAAATACCGGGGGATGTTCCACACGCTTGTTTTTCCGGGCCTCCCAACAGGCATTTGACATATCACAATAAAAAGGGATGGGTTTTGTAATCAGCAATTGTTTTGATAGTGTCGGAATATTGAAGACTGTATTTTGATCCCGTCTCCGCAGCTCTTATCTGGGACCCTATGACAGGATTCCAGATTGATGATAGTGTAGATTCCGTACAGAAGAAATTTCTTCGTTATCTGTTGCCGGGTTCTTCTCTTACTCCATTCCATATCATGATCTTTTGGAGTTTTGGAGATGGGATGGATCTCTGCAAGACCGGAGGATGCGTCTTGGGTTGAAGTCTATCTTGGCGGAATTGATTCCAGCGAAATGGGATTATCCGTGCATGCTCACTATGCTAGAAGGAAATTCCTTTGTGCTGACCTTATACGGGAAAAGATCCCCTTGGCGAGTTCTGTCCTTTTCTTATTTTTGTCTGATTTGTAGGTATTGTTTGTGGTGTTTGTTGTCTTTTTTCTCCTTTCTTCTCTCTATGTGATGGGGCATTCACCTATAATTTTGAGTATACGTAAATAAATAAATTCAATAAACTCCTGAGACCATGAAGAAGAAAATGATTTTTTTTTGTTAATTCTTTGTGGTTCTCGAATGTTAACAAATAGCCTAATTTCTTTTTTTTTGTTGTTGTTGTTGTTGCAGTTCCTGACCATGTGCGCCCCCGGGTGTGCTCGTTACCTGAAAAAGCTTATAATCCACGATCTGGAGATGAACTCTACCGCTTGAGGACATTCAGTATCACTGCCAAAGGGGTGGTCAATTGCGGAGATTCCATCATTGATCGGAGGAGCCGCAGCAACACTTCAGTCAACTCTACGGCCAGTCGGTGAGTTAATTCCTCTTCAAAGAACCCACGAGGCTGCCAGTGCCTCTTTCTCCTTGATAGTAGGCTAAAAAAAAGGGCGTGGAAAGTTGATTTGCTCGGAATAATAATATTTTTAAATATTAAACATTTAATCGACATTTGAACATTTTATCTGTTTCATCAGCCGAAAAGGGATCGTGATTACTTAAGTATTCAATAAAATATAATTGAATTTATTTGACCGATATTAACGCCATTGAAGCTAACTTCATGCTTCATTGGAAAGAGGGCAAAATATAATTAAACATCTTGAATTCTGATGCACCGTACTGCCGGAAACTCAATATATGTTGGTGGTGGAACAAGCACAGAACACAACTTGGAAAGTTGTGTGCTGTGAGACCAGTCACGCTAGGTATTTTCTGTTTGAGACGAAAAGGTGTTCAACAAGAATTTTTTTTTATTTAAGAACTTTTTCGGTACTGGAGGCCATTTAGACCCCCGTCTCTGATCGGTAGCCAAACCCATCATGGAAAACTTGCCGATATTTGCGTCCTTGTTGCTGGTGTGTGTGTCTCGATTATTCGATCTCTGGCTCAAAAATATTCCAAGTCCAAAATGAATGAGCAAGTATTCGGAAAAGCCAACGAGCTGTTCATATCATTTTTGAACATTTTGGATGGGAATTAGCCTACTTGCCGCCTGATGCTTCTTCATTTGCACTGAAGATGGCACCCGAAACGTCTGCCTCGGCCGCTGGTTTTATTCCTCCCGGCTGCAATCTCCTCTACCCAGCACCCAACCTAATTCACATAATTTAAAGTCCCCTGAATGATTAACAATTCTTTAACGTTCCATTGTCTGCCCCAGGATAAACTTGCAGCTGTAGAGGCCTAATGCCATTAGCTGTGATAAATGCTTTAAGTTGCAAAGTGAGTGGGTCGATACTCGCTAAGGTTAGGCCTTATTGATAAGCCCTAATTGCGCAAAAGTTTCCCTTCAACATAGCAGGAAATGTTTTATTTTAATGCTGTTTGTTATGATTCTACAATATACAGGGGTTTATATTTATATTGTCAGTCTATTTGACTTGTTTTTAGGTCAAAAATAATAATTAAATATTTTCGAGATTTATATAGGCTGATTGTGAGTAAAAAAACATCGGCTGTAAATAACACTGTGCTAAAAAATGAAACTTTTTTTCTGGCCTCGAGAAAATTCCTTCAGATTCTTAAGTAAAATGACCTCCTGAATCCAAATATGACCTTCGTTTTCCCCCACCACGTACCGTTTTCGGGGGGGGGGGAGCCTCCTACTTATTTCCACCTCTTTTCGTTAATTATAGGGCCATGAATCAAATTTGGAGGGATGAAAAGGAATATTTTAGCCTTAACATTTCTTCAGAAGGTCTAGAGAAGTGAAAAGTTGAAAAACATTAACATTTGGATCCAAGGGGGGGGATGTGGGGGGGGGAGGATTTTGTCGCCTAAAATGCAAAAAAATTATTAAAAATGATCGATTTTTTCTGATTTTTTCACAATTTTTTTACTGATTTTCTACATATTCCTGAGGACAGACCCACCTCACCCTTCCTTAAACATCCCTCAACTAAAAAAAAATATATAGGACAAAGCGGGTGGGGTGTGGGCGATTCCGAAGCCCTTGCAAGAAGATGGAAGATTCACAGCTCAGTTGGTCAAATTGGCAAATATGCGGCTAACTTTCATTTTTTTGGGCTGATCTTTACAAATTTAAACTTCAATATACGGATTCTTCTATGTCCTTCAATATTTCCATATTTTATCTAAAGGGGTAGAAATTATTTCTTGTCAATAATTGAAAAAAATTCTTCTTGCAAGGGCTTCGGAATCGCCCACACCCCACCCGCTTTGTCCTATATATATTTTTTAGTTGAGGGATGTTTAAGGAAGGGTGTGGTGGGTCTGTCAGCTGGAATATATAGAAAATCAGTCAAAAAATTGTGAAAAAATCAGAAATAATCAATCATTTTTAACGAGTTTTTTGCATTTTAAGGGACAAAATCCTCCCCCACGTCCCCCCCCCCTTGGATCCAAATTTTAATGGTTTTTAACTTTTCACTTCGCTAGACCTTCTGAAGAAATGTTAAGGCTAAAATATTCCTTTTCATCCCTCCAAATTTGATTCATGGCCCTATAATTAACGAAAAGAGGTGGAAATAAGTAGGAGGCTCCCCCCCCCCCGAAAACGGTACGTGGCGGGGGAAAACGGAGGTCATATTTGGATTCAGGAGGGCATTTTACTTAAGAATCTGAAGGAATTTTCTCGGGGCTTTTTTTCTTGTAGCACAGTGTAATTAATGTTCACCTGTCCAACATTCTCTAATTAATTGATATTTATACTTCGCTAACGTCCGTCTGTCTGTTGGGTCTGTTGTCATTGCAATTTCGAAACAAATTTTACATGCTTACAAAAGACCTTCTAGTGATAACAGGAAAATTATTTTTTTCTTGAAATTTCTATAACCTTTTGAGTTATTAATTGTTGAAATACGATTTCCCCCATAGGTAATGTATGAGAAAAAATCGTCTATGTATTCTTTGGAAAATCAAAGCCAATTGATTGTAATAATTAAATCTCTCAAATGAATGGATATCTCTCTCCACAGCCTATAGGGGGGTGGGGGGAGGGGGGGGAGGGCTAGTAGTATTTATATCCAGTATTATTACAAAAAGAAACAATTTGTAGGATCAATAAATAGAGAGGGCTTTCTTATAGTAGTACTCTTTGCCTTCATTATGCAGAGATAATCGACTCCCCCTCCCCCTCCCTCTCATTTTATTTATGCTGACGTTAAAGAATTTCAAATTAGATGATGACGTCATATAAAAAAAAAAAAAATCAGTTAAGCTGATCTGATAACGCGTTAAAAGAACACTTTCGTTCATTGTAACAATGCACAAAGAACATGGAGGAGGAGCTCTCTCGGAATTCTTGCATTTCTTTTTTTTACTTTCTCTTACCTCTATATATATGTTAATATATATAGAGAGAAAGTATTGGTTTCATGTCAAAAATTCGATGTCGAGATTTTGATGGATCTTCACGATTTGAGGTCCCTTGAATCCAAAAAAGTGGTTTTCGCGACATGGTCTGTCTGTGGGTGGGTGTGTGGGTGGGTGTGTGTTCAATTTTAAGGATGAAGGAATTGAGCTATGAGGCTGAAATTTTATATTTAAGTTAAACAGCCCCCGGGACCGAGAAAAATAAGCTTTTTAATCAAAATCGGCCAAAGAGTACTAGTACTTTACTGATGTACTTTTTCAGTTTTTTTCGATTTTCTCAAAATTCGCTCTCACGATTTTGATTAAAATTAAAAAATCAATTATTTTTTTTTTAGATGCTCTTTAGAATGTATATTCTCATTTTGCCCTCAAAATTGTTTGAAGCACACTTTACTCTTGTACTTGATAGGAGAGATAGGAGAAATGGTTGCGATGGTAACAAAACATAAATATTTTCCCATGTTTATAAATTTGACCGAAACTAAATATATCTCGACACGAAAAATCTGGTGTGACAAGCACAGAACACAACTTTCGATTACCGAAGTTAGGAGAGATGTTGTGTGCTGTGCGCCAGTCACACCAGATTTTCAATTCTCCCTTGAGAAGTGATACTTGTAGCACTGTCCGCTTGCTACCCCACCCACATAGAAATAAACAAAATATTGATACGTGGCGAGAGCTCAGCGTAGAGATTAACGTGCAAATGATGATTTGCGTGATTACAACCACTATTAATGATAAACGAGTTATCAGTGTAAATGTAGCTGCGAGATAAACACACCTGAACATGAATTCTAACCAACACCTGTCGCCCCCTCCCCGATTGCCCAGGGAATTAACATCTATCCATGCATCATCATTCAGGGAACAACTTTTTTGTTTTGTTCAAACAAATGGAGCGAGACGGGGGGCGGGGGGGGGGGAGCCAACGGTTAAATGTATGACCTCCAAGTACAGGACTAAAGTGTGCTTCAAACAATTTGAGGGTAAAATGACAATATATATTTTAAAGAGAATCTAAAAAATAATCCATATATGGACCCTGTTATGCAATGGTGTGTCAAAGACCAAAAAAAAATTTCAAAATTGAGTTAAGCACGGAATATTGTTTCAAATGCTTTAATTAATAATATTTTTTATGAAATATGTCCTAAAAAAATTTATATTTAATGTTACTTGCACAATTGACAAGGAAAATTATATATAATCCAATGAGAAAAAAAAAAAAAAACTTTATTGTTGATTTTCTCGAAACTCGATGTTTGGTCTTTGACACACCATTGCATAACAGGGTCCATATATAACTCGTTAATCTCTGTCTGTCTGTCTGTCACGCTCTATTTAGGCAACTTCCTGTTGGAATTTTGAAATGAAATTTTATATGCATAAAGGGGACCTTCTCGGGATTACAGGAAGATTATTTTCATCCTGAAATTCCTATAACTTCTTGAGTTATTAATTTTTAAAGTTACGATTTCTCCCATAGGAAATGTAGAGGGAAATATTTATGTATTCTTTTCATTTGTGTATTCAATGAATGTAAACAAATCCTCAAGCAGGCACTGAATCGGAATGGAATAATAATAATTTTCTTTTCATAATTAAGAAGAAAAGGCGAGGGGTGCCTACCTCGTATACCAAACGTCGCGGGTTCGGACCCCAGGCAGTCCGATGATTTTATTTAAGGCTAAATAAGAATGCCTGGACCCCCAATAGACTGTGTGAATGTGTGTGTAGATGGGGAAAAAGTGTGAGTGTTTAATCACATCAAAACCCCTTCATTGAGGTTCTCTCAGCTGTTTTCGTTATTCTGACAGATATTTATGCCTGATTGATCGATCTCTTGCATTATTCGTCCTCGAAATAACAACAAAAATGCTATGAACACCTCGTCGTTGCAAAGCACTTGGCAAAGCTGATTCCTCTTTGTAACGAGATGCTCTAATCACGAATGTGTTTATTGAAGCTTGTACAAGGTGTACAAGTATGTCTCCAGCGTTTTTTTTGAAGCTTTATTGGAAAGAAATGGTTCTATTCAAAATATTGTCCATCGGAAGGTACAATTCTTTCCCATCTTTATGAATTCCGGATTGTGCCACGTCTGGACTATAAGGAGGGTGAGAACATCCACATCCACATTTACCGAAACGTCACCCTCGGCCCCCAACTTTTTGGATGAATCCCAATGCTTTTAGGCGCAGAAGACGTGCAACGCCAAGCTCCTCAAGCAGCAAAGCTTCCAATTCCTCGTCTTCAACCGTTGAACCGTTCCAACACGTCGATTCAGCCCCATAAGTAAACGATAGGCCTCACCCGATAGAAACGCACAAATGTAATGATGCAATGCTGTTGACAGATGCTCAAGCTTTCTATATAATGTGACGTCCACCTGTAAGGGGGGGGGGAGGCGGCAAGAGCCCCCCAGGGGCGGCAAATGCCCAAATCCGCCCCTGGGGTACACTTTCGTCTTATATATTATATAAATGTCTCTTTTTTCTGAGAAAATATTTTCCCTTCTTATACGTAGGCCTATTGGCTACACGAGTCAAAGGATTTCCTCCCCGACACCATTTATTTTCCCCGCAACGGCCAGAGGGGGGGGGGATTTCTATTTTTAATTAGGCATTAGTGGAGGGAGAGAGGCGCCGAATAAAGGTCAAAAAGTCCATTAATTTTCACAAAAAAAGACAATTTCCTTTGTCGCTTTTCTTCTCCTGGCAAACAAAAGGCAGAGAGAGTTAATTTATAAAATTTTTGCAAAGTCACAACTTGTAGTGGATGGGAATCTCCAATGCAGGGAGGGGACGTTTCGGTCCGAGTATGGACTTTCTTCAAAGCTACTGTCTCCATTCTCTTGGTCGAGAAATCTAAAAATATAAATGTTCCTTTGGCCTTCTATGAAGTACGAGATCTTCAAACAATTGATGGGGCAAAACTGAAATGATATTTGAATTCAGCATGAAAAATACTTCTAGAATTTCATATCTTTATTCTTGTGAAAGAAAAAAAGTTCATTTTTGTCGACAAATGTTATTAAAGTGATACGGTATCTACTATGATAATGGTGATGATGAAAGCTGAAGAACAGAGATTAGTGAACAATAATATTTTACTTAAAGTTGAGAATCTGCATATGCTTTTGACAGTTTCCTCTTTTGCTTCTTGCAACATTTTCATAAAGGTGGTCGTCGGATCCCTAAAATGCGGTATTATCTCCCTAAGGATTAAATGCCGATTTAGGTTAAATAGTCGGCATTTAGCTAACAAATGAAATGGGGTCGCTTCTGCAGAATGGCGAAGGTAGCATATTTATTCTAAATAAATGAGAGGGGGCAAATGTAGGACTGATTCTCAAGTTGAATGTCAATGTCCCTCGAAGAAATATTTATTTTTTAATTATCTCTCTTGGCGGGGGACGTTCAACAGGCCGATTCCTCGGGGGCACCCATCCCGCTTAGAGTTGCCCCACCTCGACATCCTTCGACATTCTTTCTCTCTATTAACTGTTGTAGGCAAGAGAAAGTCCTGTAAATGAATTCATTAATAAACGATGAGAGAGAGAGATTTTATTCATTCGCTCTCCCTCCCTCTCTTGACATTAAATCGCCCCCCCCCTTGCCCCCACTTCCCATTTTATCTAATTACATCCCCCCTTGGCAATATTTCATTTTAGTCATTATCTCTCTCCCTCTCCCTCTATCTGATGGTCATTTGGAAAGAGGAAACAACTTGGCTCTCTTTTTTTTAGAAGAAAAATCACATGGAATTAAAACTTTTATTCTCTTCTCTCGCTTTTAAAGCAACTGCGAGCGGGAAATCTTTTTTAATTAATATCAGCGCATTTATTTTAAAATTTCTTTCATTCTATTGTTTTTATTCTTTTTTCTCTTCTAGCTGACACTGCATAGGTGGGAATCTCTTCTTTTTCCCTTGCAGAGCTAAGCTCTCCTAAACAATTCGACTTTAAACTCCTTTTACTTTCTCTTGCCTCTATATGTGAATATATATATAGAGAGAGAAAGTATTGCGATCATGTCGAAAATTCGATGTCGAGATTTTGATGGATATACACGTTTCGAGGTCCCCTGAACCCAAAAAAGTGGATTTCGCGACATGGTCTGTTTGTGTGTGTGTGTGTGTGTGTGTTCAATTTTAAGCATGAAGGAATTGAGCTACGAGGTTGATATTTTATATTTAAGTTTTGTACCCTCCTGGACGGTGAAAATAAGCTTTTAATCAAAATCGACCAAAGAGTACTAATACTTTAATGATGCACTTTTTCAGTTTTTTTCGATTTTTTCAAAATTCGCTCCAACGATTTTTTTTTTAAATTCAAAAATCAGTTATTTTTTAGATGCTCTTTAAAATGTATATTCTCATTTTGCCATTGAAATCTTCTGAAGACCACTTTACTCTTGTACTCCATAGAAGAGATAGGAGAAATGGTTGCCAATATTCGTAAGAAAATAAAAATATTTTGCCATACTTATAAATTTTACATCTTGAATTCTAATATATCGGCGGAAACTAAATATATGTCGACACAAAAAAATCTGGTGTGAGAAGCACAGAACACAACTTTCTCTTGCCGAAGTGTAAGCGAAAGTTGTGTGTTGTGCGACCATCACACCAGATTTTTTAAGGAGGGAAAATCCTCTTTGAGAGGCGCTGCCCCCCCCCCCCCCCCTCTTCGCTCTGGTGTTTCGTTAGTGCGGTTGTCACATGATATTTTTGTTTCACCTCTATGGTCTTGCAGGTTGATTTCCGATTCCTTCCCCAGACTAATTCCTCTACGAATTCCTGGGCAGTGCTGCCAACCAGAATTTCAAAAAAAAGCCCGAGAAGCCGGCAAAGTTCATTTCGTTGTACGTTTTGATTTCATTCGTTTGCATAGCATTGCAGGCAGCCTATGCCATATTGCAAATTCCTTCTTTTTGCACATTTATTTTTCTTCAAGCATGGTTTACTCAATATGTGATCGAGCTTTCTTTAAACTCCTTATATATTCGAAAGAAAAGTTGTCTAAATTGGAATTTCAAGCCGGAGATTGTGTACAAAAGTTGGCAGGCCTCGCAATTAATGGGATAAATTGCAAATGAATAGAAATTAAATTCTACAGAGAAATAAATGGCATAACGCAAAAGGAATGATTTTTCTCATCAATGCAATTAAACAAATAAAACGGCATTAATTTGTTTGTGAGACAATACAGAGGGGCTATTCATTCAACGAGGGGGTTCAGGGGGGGGGGGGGGGGGGGGAGTTTGTAATAATAATTAAAGCCTTTACGTTATCTCTCTTTGTATTGCGTAATTGATGAGGGATTTTAACCCGCAACAGGAAAGGAAGGGAGATTATTTGTTGTTGTTGTTTGAGAGATTGTTTTGCAAATTTGTTGTTGTTGTTGTTGCTGCACTTACCTCCCTATAGTCGCCTAATAGATAGGCAAATACACTGCGCGTCAATGAAAAGGTCAAAATTTTATTTTTTTTAAGGTGCGCGTCTCGGGGTGTTAATTTTGGGAGATTCCACCAGCCACAATTTTGAAGCTATCGACTTCAAATTTCTTTTATAATAAAGCTATTTAAAATATCTACAAATATTAGAAGCCCTTTTTTTTGATTTTCGAAAAAATAAATTTTTCTTTTAGATTAATCGCATTAAATAAAAGATATTTCTAAAAAATCCGCTCTATAACTCATAGATAATTAAATTAGTAATCATTGTGTTGAAAAATAATTAATTTTTTGCCCTTAATTAATAGCTGGAAACTTTCAAATGAAATGGAATAAATCCCTTGTATCCCTAAGGGAAAAACTAACGCCATCTCTTGCCGCCCAGAGTAACTCGCTACTGAATCGTCTTCTAACGCTTTTTCGAGACGCCAAATTTTCCTTGTCTATTTTATTTTAAATTCTTATAAAAACAAAATTTGTAATTAACATCCAATATAAACATATCGAGATTATGTTGATTTGTCCCTGTATTAAATGATTTGTATTTGTATTAAATTCACAAGATGTTTCACATTAAATGTTTCTTAACTTAGAGTGCCATTACATTAGAACAGGTCTTGTTAAGTAGAAACAAAGTGTTAGGGTTTTTTGACGCGCAGTGTACTTTCGACGGTGGCGCCTCACGTGCCAATTAGTCAAACTAATTCAAACACGCTCTTTTGCCCATTTATTTCAAAGTATTACTCAAATCACTGCATCCTCGCCATTATTACATCACGGTTGGTTGACTGCATTTAGTTCGGCCTACAGAAAACGAAAGTTTTAACATCTCTACTATCATTTGCATGCTTATGGAAGCTCTAAAGGAGAAATAGACGCAATGGATCCGGACTTATATAATTTTTATTAATTTCCATTGAATTGGCTACGGACGGGATTTGAAAAAATCTGGCGTGACTGGTCGCACCAGATTTTTTGTGTCGACATATATTTAGTTTCCGCCAATATATTAGAATTTAAGATGTCAAATTTATAAAGAAAATATTTATATTTTGTTACCATAGCAACCATTTCTCCTATCTTTCCTATGAAGTACAAGAGTGAAGTGTGCTCTAAACAATTCCGATAGCAAAATGAGAATATACATTTTAAAGAGCATCTAAAAAATAATTGATTTTTGAATTTTAATCAAAATCATTGGAGCGAATTTTGAGAAAATCGAAAAAAAAAAACTGAAAAAGTACATCAGTAAAGTATTAGTACTCTTTGGCCGATTTTGTTTAAAAGCTTCGTGTCACGTGCCAGGAGGGTGCCTAGCTTAAATATAAAATTTCACCCTCCTAGCTCTTTCCATTCTTGAGATATTTTGTTCACAGACAGACAGACCATGTCGCGAAAACCACTTTTTTGGATTCAGGGGACCTCAAAACGTGAAGATCCATCAAAATCTCGACATCGAATTTTTGACATGAATCCAATACTTTCTCTCTCTATATATAGGCAAGAGAAAGTAAAAAAAGAAAAGGCAAACTGTTCTATCTGGTCGAGGCGGCTTACAATGTTTTTGTTGGCTGAGAGAAGAATTTTCTTGCGAAATGACGTCATTCGGGGACAACTAAAAGGACTCGATGCGGCTAAAAACAATTAATTAACTGTATAGTATTGCGGAGAAGTTTCCCTTCTCTAATGACTACACACACACACACACACACACACACAAGAGTTAAATTTTTCCGATCCTGGAAAACCTGGACAGATTTCCCCGGCACCTGTTGGCCAGAGAGAAAATTTTCTCCCTTCTCGATTTAATTAATTAACTCAACGAATAATTTAATATTGCTTTTAGGATTTGATACGGCAAAGGACATCTCTGCGGGAATTGCTTTCTTTTTCAACATCTCTTTTTCTAAATAAAGTTTCGTCCCTCGGGACAAGACGAGGCGAATTCTCTACCATTCCTTAAAAAATCCCGAACCAAGATCGTGGCGATCAAGCAATGCCAAGCACGGCGGAACCTCGGGTGGGTGGACAAATCAAACGCTGGATTTTTATTCTTTAGACATTTCACCCCCCCCCCCCCCCTAACGCGTTAGGTAATATGTGGACGACCCCAAAATCATACCCGAGACGCAGAGCAAAAAAGCCCTCGGGCCTTGGTGTAGGGGGTTAGCGTGCTGGCCATTTGTACCAAGGGTCGCGGGTTCGCATCCCGTCTCATGGTCGAGATCACAAGACACTGCCGCTACAGTCTGATGATCAGTGTCTAAAGAAATCCAGAAAAGCATGGGGAAAATAGGAGAGGGATCGAACAGATGGTTGGGGCGAGCGTTAAAAGGAGATGGAGAAATGTATAGGTGGGAAAATGTAACCTTATAACAACCTCCCAAAGGACCGCTCGAACCTCTAGATATTTTGCTTCCCAAGTGAGCCCGCGACACTTTGCTAAGATCTAAACCCCATTTCAATGCAATGGGTTAAGTTGTTTTCAACTTACAATTTACAAAGAGCACACAAGAAAGACTGTCTTTAAGGCGCAACGCTTCTGACAGTCTTCTCTCTTTTTCTTTTTACTTGAATTTATTTTATAATTCAATTTTTTTTCCTCAAATTTTTAACTTTTTAATTCTCTCAAGGGAGAGCAGAGATAATTCGATTATGAATGAACAGAAGAAAGTCCGCTAATTCTTTTAGCATAAATTAGAAAAGAAAAAAGAAACGCCAACTATTTCCCTTTTTAGTGCCCTCTGAACTGAAGAGGATTCTCGCTAAATAAATATTTATTTTTCTTTTCACCTGTAGAGTTCAAAGTTGAAATGTTATTTTAATAAATAAATAAAAAAAAAGAATAGAATTGCGTCACCGCTTTATTTTATTTCGCCCACTTAAAAGGACTAGAACCGCCAGATAAATAGCAAACCGTTTGATCTTTATTTTAATAAAATTTCAATTAAACAAAAACTATTTTCGTCATCTTTGATTGTGACGCTATGTGACACGCATGATGTGACGATTGCAGGAACTGGGATTAAGAGATTGGAGATCGGCAGACGGCACGGCACGGCACACAGTGGGCCAGGAAACCAATTTAGGGCGCCAAAAGTCGAAAAAACGAAATGTACCAGAGAGACAAACTAGCTATGACCTGATGTACTATGAACTTGAAGGCTTCTAGTACCGCAAATATCAACTCGCCCGAAGTACATCTAGTTGCTTTGAAGACGCGATAAAGTGGCGGTTATTGACAGCAATTTGCATTGTGAATTTGTATGTGTTTTTCAAGCGCGTGTTACGGTGACTTGTTCCAGTGTTTTGAAATTAATAAACATGGTGTCCTATTGAATTTTTCATCCTGAATACGAATCTGTGCTCGTCCATTGCTATAATTAAATTGGTAGTTTGAAAATTTGCAGTTGAAATAAGTACTTTTTTGTCCCTTAGAACTGGCTATATGTAGTGCTACAAAAATGTCCCTCCATTTCCCGCCAAAACTTTTCAAATAAAAGTTGTTCCTTAAAGCCCGTACTATCACCTACATTTCGTACATTTTGCCCGTTTTTGCCCCAAATCCTTAAAATGTGATTTATACCACTAAATTAGTTACTATTGTGTAAATTCTAGTTCTTCCTGCGATCATGATTTTTATTGTTGAAATTCAGTTACATAACTTGCTAAATTAATAATTTGATTCCTTTTTGTATTTTGATTAAGAACCGACCGAATATTCGGTTTCGGTTACGGTTTCGGCCAGGGCGAAAAAAATTAAAAAAAAAAAGAAAAGTAAAATGTTAAAGTGAGGTGGATAGCTGAGTAGATCTCGTAGTAAGGAAGAAAGAAAAGAGCGTTTGCAGCTAGGTTTATTTCGTTTAATAATCACTTCAAGCCGACGTTTCGGTCAGATATACGACCATCATCAGGGCTACAATCAATAACAGAAAGGAGCGAGTGAGTTTACAGTCAAAAGAAAGAAAATTAGTTTTCTTACATCATATGCGCACAAATTAACAAATAATTATAATAAGATCAATGATAAAATTAAGAAACATAAGTTACATACAAGGTATATAAATAAAATAAAAATATATAACAACCTGAAGCGTGTCAAAAAATTCCTGAGAATGTCGAATGGCACAATTGAGTAAAATATTTTTTGCAATTTTATAAGGACCATCTCGGACTAATAAATGAACTCATCACTTTAAAAAAAGACGCATTTCAATCACCCCACAAAATTCCAAAATGAATGATTTGCTCCCCTTCTTTGGTCACATTTTTTTTTTGCAAAAATGTGGCCAAAAATGGACTCAGCGCCTCAAAGAACATATATTTTGATACCCTACAAGAAATATTCCAAAATTTTGAAATCTGCCCCCTCCCCCTAGTACCCCATTTGGTTTTTTCGCAGAAATATTTGTAAAAATAGACTCAGCGCGTCAAAAAACATATATTTTGATACCCAACACGAAAAATTCCAAAATTTTGGAATTTGCCCCCTCCCCCTGGTACCCCATTTGGTTTTTTCGCAAAAATAAGTTCAAAAATGGACTCAGCGGTTCAAAAAACCCCTTTAAACCAAAAATCAGAATTTTGGCGCCCTAAATTTGTTTTCTGGCCCACTGTGCGGCACGTCTTGACTAGGGTTTGGACACCGGTGGAAACCGAAACCGGTATACCGGTTTTTTGGCTAATTTTCAAAAACCGAGAAACCGAGTTTTTCCCGAAAAACCGACATCGGTTTTTTTTTTAATTTTTTCTTCATTAATACTTGTATTCAAATTTATAAATTAGCCCGTGATCCATGGCTCAGAGAGAAGATATTACAATAGCTTCTAGTAGCTTGGGGTTTCGGGTTCGCTTCCCGTTCCAAGCGAGAAAAATTTATTTCATAGGAATTGGCTATTAATCATTTGAAATAAATAGGGATGGGGTTTAAATGGCCTTAGATGCCGAAAAAGACCTTGGACAAATAAAAAAAAAAAAATTATAGATTATTTATATTTTTTCTCCTTTTTTCTAATACTTAAATAATCTATATATAATAATAGCGGAGTGTCGGTTTATCCGTCCGTCTGTCTCGCTCTGTTTGGCCAACTTTCCGTTGGAATTTTGAAACCGATATTTTGCAGTCTTATAGAGGACGTTATGGAGAGTCCAGGAAAAATACTCGGGTCCCGAAATTCCTACAATTTTTTGAGTTATTAATTCATAAAGTTACGATTTCTTCCATAGGAAATGTATAGAGAAATTTATGTATTTTTTGTATTCTATGAATGTAAACAAATCCTCAAGCAGGCACTGGATAAGAATAGTAGTAATAATAATTTTTTTTTCGGTTCGGATCCCAGGCATTCCGATGATTTTAGTTGATTTGGAGTGGCAGGCAGGGACGCGGTTATTAAAAAATAATTCTATAAAATTTTGCTTTGAGTATTTTTTTATTTTTTTTTTGCTTGATTTACATTTGAAAAAAAAACCGGTTTAAAACCGGTTTACCGGTTTTCCGCTTTGTGAAAAACCGAAAAACCGGTTTTCAAAATTTTCCGGTTTTTTCCAAACCCTAGTCTTGACCTTATTTGGAATTTCTAAGATTTTTTGGAGGCGTTACGTTAAAAGTTTCTCTTCCATTCGGAGGCCTTATTCTTCTTCTCAAGGCTAAACGTTTAGAATTTTTTCAACTTTGGACACCCCTTTTACAAATTTTATCATCCCTGAATGCACAAAAATTTATATTTTTGGGTTTCTCTAGGTCTTTAACCTCCCAAAAATCATTCATTCGTTCAACTCTGTTTATTATTAAATTATTATTAGCTATCAAACAGGTCTAAAAACAGACGTTAAAATTTAACATCAACAAAGGGGTGTTAAAAGTAAAGTAATAACATCAGCGTTAAAAAATGCTATTCTCTACCCAAGTTTTAACAACGAAGTTAACATTTTTTTTTAAACACACATACACATACTGACAGTCTTTTCGGCAACTTAGGCCATATAAGACTTTTACGATAACCGTTATATATGATATATCTATTGGGGGGGGGGGGCCCTCGGGTTTGGCGTAGTAAGTAGCGCCTACCTCCTATACCAAACGTCGCGGGTTCGGACCCAGGCAGTCCGATGATTTTATTTAAGCCATTTGGATACCAGATGGCTTAAATAGAAATGCCTGAACCCACAATAGATAATATATATTACAACGGTTATCGTCAACGTCTTAAATGGCCTAAGTTGCCGAAAGGACTGTGTGAATGTGTGTGTGATTGTGAGTGTGAATGAGAAAAAAAGTGTGAATGTTTAAAAAAAAAAAAAAATCTATTGGG